>JAAGNO010022320.1:0-28173 GCA_033439905.1 Ceryle rudis
TTGGTTTTGGTTTTGTTCTGTTTGTTTGTTTGGGTTTTTTGGTTGGCTGGTTTTAGGGTTTTGGTATTTTTTGTGTGCTGGTTTTTTATGTTTGTTTGGTTTGTTTGTTGGGGTTTTTTTTCAGTGAAAAAAGTTAATCACAACTATTTTTAAAATTTATTTTCCTCCTTCTCTGATCCCTCTAAACTTTATCTGACAGGTTTCCAAGCCTGCTTTCTCATGTGATGTAAATAAAACAAAAGAATCAGAGTTGGAAGATTTCTGCTACACTTATATAAGATGCACAGAGAACAAATTCCAAAGGAGACAATCACAAATGTCCTCAGTATGGAAGACTACATTTGGCTTAAGTTCCAGGATTGATGACTGTGCAGTTAGTTATTGTTAAAATTGGATTTAATGCCAAGTTCATTAAAAAGTATCAGTAATTAAGCCTGAAAATATTTTCTACCTATATAAGCTAATGCGGTCGTATCTTTGAAGTCATTGTGCATCATGATTTGACTGGTACAGAGCAGATTTTATAGGCAATTTTGGCTATTCTTTTCAAATAATTGAAATGTCTTTGTGTTTTCATTTGATCCATTAAATTTTTAGTTACTGAAAAAAAAAAAATTAGATAGTCTGATGCCAAGTAGAAGTAGCTTACGTATAACAGAAACTATTAATTCAGTGGAATGACTGTTCTTGATGATGAATGGTGCTTGGAGAGAAAAGGCAAGGATCACAACACAGTCAAAGATGCTCTTTCGAGTACTAATAAGTCCTCTTCACCATAGCGCAATGAAACAAATGGGACTTAAAGTTACTCAAAGAACAAACACACCCCCCCAGTTAAGAGAGAGGAGAACGTTACAGTTAAAACGGATGATCGAAGCAGAGAAATTCTGCAAAACAAACAAAACTAGTTTTTTTGGACTAGAAATTATACAGGAGATAGATGTGTTCTGTAGGGCTGTTAAGTCAGGTTGGTGTGTGCAAGAGAGAGCCACAGTGGGTTTTGTTAGACACAGTGAGACTCATCTCAGTCTCAGGCAACATTATAGTGATGGTAGAAACTGTAGACCTTGTCCTCTTAACTCTGTGTGCTCACACAACAAAGGCAAGACACACTCGTAGAGCACCTCCAGACACAGCAGGGGAACATGGAACTATCAGCTTTAAGCTAAACTGACTGATTTTGTAGCTGGGTTTGGGGTTGGGGTTTGTTGGTTTTTTCCATTGTTGCTATTGTTGCAAAAGTGGGTAATATTATGACTGTCCGATGCAAAGTTAAGACTCAATCTCAAGATCAACACTCAGAAATACTATGGTTTAATAACTTCAAAGGGTCAGCCAAAACTCTTTAGTGAACCCCTCGTTTTCTGACTTGAGTTGTATAGTCACGTTTCCCTTCCTGCTAAAACTTTGATGAACTTTCCCTTGAACAGCTGCATGGAAGAAGTATTTGATGGAAGGCTCAATTTCAAACAGATGCAATAGACTTCAAACTAGCTTTCCAGAACCAAGGTCTTGCTAATTGTCCTATATCTTCTTCTTAATGTCTGCAAATAAAACAGTTATATAGATTCTAAATTGCTCCTCTTGAAAGCTGGATATTAATTAAGCTTGTTCCTATGAAAGCACCTTAAGCATCTTTTCCCACTCACTTTCTTATTTGTTTATGTCCTTGCCCTATAAAAATAGTTCATAAAAGAAAAACGGAGACATATTCAGATGCAGAATAAAGTATCCTCAGTTACTGAGCTTGAAATGTTGCCATAAAAAACAATGCTTTCTGATGAAACACATTTTGTAATGTTTAATGAAAGGTAAAACGAAGACTTAAAAAAATGATAGATCATAAAAAAGCCTGTACTTAAAGCAGCACAAGGGAGAGAGATTCATGGTTCTGGTGCATGCACATTTAGGAAGTGGTTTCTGTAGTGGATCTGCTTTAACTCAGTTGCCTGCAAAATACGTTTTAGATGCAGAATAACACTGACTTGGTTTTATCTTCTTCATGTTCAGCACTGAATTGTGTCTCTTTCTTAAATTTTTATATACATATATACATGATGTGTGCGATATGTACATATATATATTTGTCATATTCCAGTAGGCAGTTAGACAGAGCATTCTCTCTCTTAGCATATTTTAAATTGCTACAAATATGTGGGCTTGGTTTGTTTTTGTTTTTTCTTTAGCTAATGACAATGCTTTTGTTTGAGATCCAGTGAATAGGGTATCCCACAGATCCCATGGCCATGATAGGTAAAAGATCCTTGGAGACATTCAAAACTTAACTGGATATGTCACTCAGCAACCTGGCCTTTGAGCAGAAGGTTGGGTTAGGGACCTCCAGATGTCTCTTTCAACTCAATTTATCCCACGAGTCTAAGATATTTTCTATAGGCCAAATGCGAGAGATTTAGTGGGAGCATAAAGTTGTGAACAAGACTATATTCCCTCTATAGCTTATTTTGGAAGGGAAGAACATAGGGAGATTTGTCCAAAATGCAAAGGAAGGCAGACAGTCCTTCTATAGAAAAGACCTGACTGGATTGTCTCAATTCTTTTACTTTTAAATTAATAAGAGAATTATGAGGTTTGAAATGGTCAAGACATATTAGAAATGAGTGGAATTCAGAGACAACTGTTAGATGATAAAAGGAGGCAATAGTAGGACGATGAATAAAGAAAGTGAAGGTAGTTTCCTTATTGTTCACAAGGTCTATTAGTGAAACTAAGAGAAGCATGAGGGCAAGTACATGATCTAGGTTAGCAGACCACTATTATTTGCCTCCAAAAGATACATATGTAATTGCTTTTAGGTAACTAGTGAAAAATTTATTTGTTCTGTCTTGTTCTAGTCACCAGAGTACAGCAACATTTCAAGAAAATATCCTTGACTAAATGCACTGAGATGTGTCACGCACAGGAGAGCTCAGAGTTTGTATGTTGTATATATGAACCCTCTCATCTAGTATGTCATTTAAAAAATCCAGATACCTTTTCTAAGTGGCTATAGGCTCCACACTGAAGTTCACATCCTAAAAATTCAGTACATAATTAACTTAGAATATTGAAAAACATTTATATGAATTTATCCATAAAGTAAACATGGTTTGGTCCTCTGAAAGGCCACATTCTTTCCAGACATGGACCTCTTCAGCACTTGGTACAACATGTGATAATTCTCTAAATATGAAAAACACGGAAAAATATGAAGAAGGAGGTGATAAAGATTTGGAAAGGAACCCAAAGGTGTAGGAAATTAGTGCAATGGAATTTGAAAACTGTTTATAATTAAAAGGGAATCATAAGATTATATAAGATTATATATGTAGATATTCAAAGCTAATTCTTGCAGCTTACGTCATCTATTGTTTTCAGCACACCTATCAACACAAAAATAAGACCCTGTCAGCAGAAGCAAGTGATGACAAAAAATCTGGGATTAATTTTCAAGGTAGAAGAGTATTGGATTAACATACAATGGGAATTTCTATCCATGAAGAAAAAAACAAAAAACAAACAAACAAACAAACAAAAACACCAAAAACCTACTGTAGGATGAAATTTGGAGGTAGGTTTAGAAATTTGGAAGGTCTGTAAAGAGACGAACATACCTCATAGGTTCAGAGCTATGAAACATGAAGAAAAAAAAATGAGAGGAAAGATACAGACATAGTAGCTGGTTCACTATGGCTGTGACCCATCAAAGAGAGGTTATGACGTGAAATCACATTGGCATGTTTTAGGTGGGATTTCTCCATATAAAGTGGGAAATTTTAATGCTGTTGTAACAGACTTGGAATACAATGTACAGCTCTCATCAACATTATTCGAGAGAGGCATTAAAATGAGAAAAGGGTTACTAGAATGGAAGAACAGAGAAACTACCTTAAAAATAAAATTAAATTAAAAGCTTACTTTCTTCAGACTCACAAAATGAAAGCCAGCAGAGGATATAATTATTGCTTATAAATATCTACAAGCAAGTAAATTCCAGGAAGAGATAGGAAGCTAAAGGACAAATGGGGTATAAACTGATCATAAATATGGTTAGGCAGGGAATTAGAAGAAGCCTTAGAGGAAGGAGATTGATGCAGCTCAGCTGTTCACTTGGAATAGCGGGTACAGATCACATAACTACTTTTAAGAGGGAGTTTGATAAATGCATGACCAGGGTGATACGACATGACTTCCTGTGATAATTGAGGACTGGAACCGATTACCCAGGAGATCAGTTCCTAAGTGGATAGATAACTCGTGGAGACATGAGGGCATAAGCCAAGCAGCATACAGTATTTGGACCTGAATAGATAGAAAGCCAGAGATTAGAACTTACTTAACCATTTAGGATGTAGATATATGGTTTAAGAGAGTCTCTGTGTTCATACTGTAGACAACACAGAGGCATCGGCAATTTCGAAGGGCAATCCATCCCACCAAAAGAGAATCATGGAATTGCCTAGATTGGAAAAGACCTTTAAGATCATCGAGTCCAATCATTAACGTAACACTGACAAGTCTTCAATTAAACCATATCCCTCAGCACTACATCTACACAACTCAAATACCTCTGGGGATGGAGACTCCACCATTGCCCTGGAAGCAGATGTATATTCAGAAGCATATAAAACCAGGGGATGAATTATCTTCTGAAGTGAGTTGTCTTTTTCCAAGTCCCCTTCTGCTGAAAATAACATCAGTTTAAAAGACAACCTTAGATAGCCAAGCATAGTTAGTTGAAATTAATCTTTCTGTATTTAAGGGAAAAATGTTTGAATAAATGGGGAGTTATAGAGGGAGATACAAGAAATTCTACCGCAGAGAGGAAAATAAGGACAGTGATTTAGCTTAATTCCTGTAGTTTTATAATCACCTTGGTAACTATTTGGCATTTAAATTACTTTTGCAAGTGATTTCCTTGGCAATAGAAGTGCGTTGACAATGACAGCGTGTTCGTCAGAGAATGCCTGCTAGAGATGTGTGTTGGAATAATTTTCATTTCTTAGGAAAAATATACACATATTTTAAGAAATTTTTTTTTTTTTTTTTACAAACTAAATATCCTCTATCACATTTACTAAAAAACCAATTCGTTTCTTTTTCTTATGCTAATCTGAGTGCTGAGTTCTGCAAAATTCTGCAACTGTGCACAGGATATTTCCCTTTAATATTGTCCTTTGGCATATTATAGACAATTACCATAATACAGAAAATGCACTTACAACAGCAATTTACAATTTCCTAAAAACCTTACAGACATCAAAGCTTGTGAGACACATGAATGAACAATTTCAAATGCATGCCAGATTGGACAAAAAGAAAAGGGGCAAGATCAATAGCAAATATCAATGAAAAGGAAAATGCTTCTTTCTTATGTAAGAAGCAGTGATTCTTAACAAAGATCATTAAACATTGTATTGTTCCTGCCATGTCATGCAGATGAAAGCTTTCTTTTTATTTTCGGCAGGGAGTTGTTTTTCTGTGAGAGTTCTTTTCTTAGCTATGACCAAAAAAACCAGTTCAAAGTTACTCCAAAAACACCTATCACATAAGGACATGTACATGCACATCCTTTGTCCTTCCACCTCTTCTAGGGGTCATACTCTTCACCTTGGAAATATTATGTCTTCCTGTCTCCCACAGTGACCTTATCCAAACTACTCAAATGGAAGAGCTACCGGTATATCTATGCAATGGCTGAAATGCCAATATCAGCTGTTAACTTCTCCCAAGGCAGATGCAAATAGCAATAGTTTGCCTTTTGCATCAGGTGTCTGAAGCCAACAAAGAAAATATCTGCCATTACCTTCCATGATTGCCCTCACCTTGTCACAAACTGTATGTAGTCCCAGCTGAAGTGATACAATCCCTTGTGGTAGAAGTGGCTTTTCTCACCAAGAAGGTGAAAAATCACAAACTTTATATTCTGATCATTGCAAGTGGTGTCTTGTCACTGTTTCTTTTGGTAGAGAAAATTTGGGGATTTTGTCATTTCAGAGATAAGAGGTTGAATAGCAACACATGAAGTTCTGCTGCCATATCAACTCATTCTACTATTTCCATTTCCCCTGTAAGCAAAAATTTGTGTATAAAATTAGGACAAAACTCCTTAGTATGCCACATTTCAAGCACTCAAGCATTCAAGCTACAGTAAGCAACACACAGTACTCTCTCATCAGGAGACTTACTTGAGTTTAAAGAAGTGGATGGATGTCCAGCTGGCTCCTAGAGCTGTTGCCTTGCAATTGGCCATTCCAAGGGAATATTCACTGCAGTGAAGTTACTGAGCCTAGATAAAGTTGGCTTGGTTGGGTTAGTTTGTTGGCATATTTGCATTCTGCAGCAGACAGAGGTTTGTTTTAATTACTTAGAAGTGTTGCATACACACAAATCATTACCAACCATTTGATTGTAATGCAGACACACTAGGGGAAAAGTGTCTGCCAAGCAAGTATGACTGGGCCAGTATTTTATTGTGATTGCTATCTTACAACTGAAAAATCAGAGGGTTTTACTACTTTTTTTGATTGACTTTGGCCTCCCAACTCCTCCTAACATTCTGGGTTATACATTTGACATGAGCATCTACAATAAAAGGAGATGACACCCTTCACACATGTCACTCTCCATCCATCATGGGAGTTGCCTTCTATTTTAAATGTTTCAGAACAAAAGACATATTGGGTAGTGCAACTAGAAAAAAAGGAGAACTGGTGTTTGAAGTCCTTTTTCCTGTCCTAAAACTTTGCTCACTGTGCATTACTTTATAGATAGAAACATAGAATCATTTATGTTGTAAAATACCTATAAGATCTTAAAGCTCAGCTGTAAACCCAGCACTGCCAAGTCTACCACTAAACCATGTCCCTCAGCACCACATCTACATGTCTTTTAAATACCTCTAGGCATGGTGATTCCCTGGGCAGCCCGTTCCAGGGCTTGACAACCTTTTTGGGGAAGTTTTTCCTAATGTCCAACGTAAACCTCCCCTGGTGCAACTTGAGGCCATTTCCTCTTGCCCTATTGCTTGTTAAGATAGAGCAGACACCAAAATCCACCTCTCTACTATCCTCCTTTCAGGTTTGTGCAGAGAGTGATAAGGTGTCCCCTGAGCTTCCTTTTCTTCAGGCTAAACTGCCTCGGTTCCCCCAGACATTCCTCATAAGACTTGTTCTCTAGACCCCTCACCAGCTTCATTTCCCTTCTTTGGACACTCTTCAGCACCTCAATGTCTTTCATGTAGTGAGGGGCCTAAAACTGAACCCAGTATTCGAGGTGCAGACAAGTACAGGGGGACAATCACTTCCCTAGTCCTGCTGGCCACACTAGTGCTGATACAACCCAGGATGCTGTTGGCTTTCTTGGCCACCCAGGAGCACTGCTGATCAGGAATACTTCTGGTTGGAAAGTGACGAGGGGAACCACCATCAATAACTGATATATAAAGAGAGCTAGTATTCAGACATCTCATCTGCAGTCATGACAATTGTACAAATACAAAATAAATCATTATGCCTGCTCTGAGATGCCTTTTTTTCCTCATTGGATAAGACATAAAAGGCAGCTGACACAAACAAGAGGACTAGATGGAAGAGAAAAGGAAAAGCTTTTGACTGCAATATACTGCAATAATACTCACCAGCTGTGTGCTCAGTTTTCAGCCCATTGGTAGCAGAAAGCACACCGGTCCTGGTTTTTGCATAGACAGTCTCTGATATGATAGCCATGAATTTCAGAGGTTTTTCTCACAGCATGCCATTTTATAGGATTTCTGCCAGAGCAGAGAGTGGATGGGGCCAGACTCAGTGCAGAGGCTGAGGACATCCAGCCATTTGGGTTGGACCTCTTCATTTTTTTGGAGGAGATGGTCAGACTTAGCACTGTATAATGGCCAAGTCTTTGGAGCTGTGGGAGCTGTCTGTGTGCACCCTCTTCATTCATTGCATTTTGTCTTTGGTAAAATTCAGGTTTGGTAAAATGACTGTGGGGTAAGGGCAAGGACAGCCCCATCCAGTCTTCCTCTGCTTCATTCCCTCCACTTACAAAATGTATCTGACAATATTTCCTGTCAAAATGTTCTGTCTTACCTACTTGGACTATGTTCTTTCTGACCAGACCATATCCTGCTACATATTCACAAAGAGCCTTTGTCCTATACAGTAATTCTATGTCCTAATGTAATTATATTAGTTACTTTAATACAAATAATAAGTAACCCAATACTTAAAATATTTATATGGGTATTCAGAAATAAAAATACTTAAGGCAGTGCTGTGAGCAAACTTTTTCAATCCCCTGTTCCCCTTCCAGTGCTCATCATCTGTCTGTTGTGTCCGGCTATTTCAGATCTTAAATCTTTAAAAGACTCCTCTTCACCCTCTCACAGTATTTTAACACTTCAGAATGATTTTTCCTCATTGTCCCAGCAACTTTCAGTGATGTGACAGGCGTGAAAACTCCCAATTAACTTTATATATGTCTTTCCACTAGTTCCAATAAAAATGTAAATCACCATTAACAATTCCTTTGCATGGTTAAATATGAAAAAGGAAAAGAATGTCTCTTCTGTTTTAATAGCCTAGATAACTAATAAGGGTTTACTGTGCTGATCAGAGATGTAAAATAAATGTACCTGCTCTAAAATCCAGGCAGCAGTTCACTGTACAAGTATGATATTTAATCACAGCAGGGTGGTCAAGCTTCTGGGGATACTGTAGCTGTGTTAAGACTAAAAATAAGGATGATTTAGTACTAAAGTACCAACCTGCTTTTTCAGTGATGTGTACTCAAGTGTTAAGCACCTTAACCTAGTGACTTAAAGACATGTGGCTTGAATATTAATTACATGCAAAAGGATGAGGACATCTTACGTAGTGTTTGCCTCTGGTACCATGTTAGCTGAAGGTAGAGCTTTTGTATTTTCTCTTGCTAAGCTCTCCATCAGACAGAAACAAAACCCTGTGGTTCAATTTGAGCTGAGTTTTATAGCCATGCAATCTGTCTGTCCTTGGGCAGGCCCCCAAAGCTGTGTGCAGAACTTGAGAGGGGTTTGGGCACTGAGCCAAGGTCAGAAGAATGTATGGGACGCTTGGAAGAAGGAGGGCTAAGGTTGCCTAAGATTGCTCCCAAACTTGCTTTTCATCAAGCAGAGGATAACTACGATGTTCTCTTTGGACTCGCAAAGCAACAACTATGTCTTTAGGCTCTCTGATGTACTTCATGTACAGCTACTAGCTGTGCATACAGCTTTTGGCAGGGCCACTGACTTGCATGAAGGGCAAGGAAGATGTCCTTATGGTCTGGAACTGATTGCAACAATAATCCTCCTCCAGGGAAGATAGAAGTACCTTTGTCCTCCCTTCTCTGAGTCAGTCCTCAAACCTCTGAGCGCTCTTCACGCCGAGGTGGCAGAACGTTTGGGCTGCCTGGCTGCAATTAGCACTGTCACTATGCCAATACAAAGTGAGGAGTAGTACTTTGTTGATGGCTCATGAAATTTTGTGGTATAAAACAGTCATGTAGGTGGTTCCGACTGGAGCTGCCAGAACCAACTAGTAAAATGAATCTTTCTGCAGGAAAAGAGGAAAAAGAGCTTTAATACATGCTAAAAAGTAAATAACAAAACCCCTAAATTGCACATTTTGGAGCCTTCATCTGGTACATCCTGGTGAAAAAAAGAATTACAGATGTTCTGACTACCAATAATTTTGTTTTACCACTGTACTGTTTGTGAGTGCTGGAGATAGGACCTGGTTTGGGAATATCTGGAGAAAACAGTCAGGGCTTAGACATATTATATGTATCCTTGTGTTTATGCAGTGAGAAGACCAAGGAGAGTGCTTCATTAGCAGCTTCTTACATCTTTCCAGAGGCACTACTGGAACTTCAGAAGGATTAATACTACTACTTGTGGGACCTGAGTTTATCATTTACTGGGGAAAAAAATAATGAATTCACTTCCTCCGTGATGATTCCTCTTTTGTGTTTGTTTTGGCAGACCTTCTAGTGAATAAGCACGTTGTCACATTGCTACATGGCTAACATCCCTGGTTTCTTTTAACTTAACATTGACATTTAAAAGACACATTATAGTTCTCCGAAGATATTTTCTATGTTTCTAGTATTTGCAAAGAACCACAAACATATTTAGCCTGGGCCTGAGTGTCAGTTTTTCTGCCTGGTCCTTAAACATGTCTGTATTTTTTGTCCGATCTTCTTTGCTTACTACCTAAATTTTATTCAGTTCTGTGTTATATTTTGTTAAGGAGAAGAAGGGTTTGTGTGTTCAATTGCTCTTCAAAGTGAAAGTTCATGATCTCCAGCTGCATTTTTATTGTTCCTCTTGCTTTGTCCCTTCTCTAGTTGAGGGCTTCCCTATGGTGCCTGCAGGTTAATTCTGGGTTTGTGTGGGCTTGCACATCCCATCCAATGCTTCTCACAGATCCTAATAAATCTTTAACCTTTCTTCCCACAGCTTCTTTGAGCCAGGCATTGGGATTTTGCTCCTAGTCAGTTCTGAGGTTGAAAATGGGAATGATTCAGAGGATGTTCCTGTGGAGTCCCGTTCTATAATTCTTATCAACAACTTACAGAATCATAGAATCAAGAATCAGTTTGGTTGGAAAAGACCTTTAAGATCATGGAATCATAGAATGATAGGGGTTGGAAGGGACCTCCGGAGATCATCGAGTCCCACCATTAACCCAGCACTGCCAGTCAAAACTGAAGAGTTTACTTCCAGAAATACATTTCCTCCCTGCCTGTAATTTGCAAGCCTTCACAGACTAGAATAGAATAGATTATGTCAGTTGCAAGGGACCTACAATGATCATCTAGCCCAATTGCAGGTACTATCCCTGACCCAGCATGCCTGCTAGACATAGTGAAATGTACAGCAAAGTATGCAGGAAAGTGGAGCTTCCTACAGGATTTCCACCTTCTGGTTTACTAAAAGGCTTCCTGTGACAGTTTTTTAGTTTATTTGTTCCCCCACCTCACCCTTATTAACTCTGTGGATTGGGGCATGAAGGAAGGGAAGAGAGTATTTTTCCTGAGGAATTAACAGTCTTATAAACTCATCCTGCAGCAGCTGTACTCCCAGTTGGGAACATTATCCCATCTGACAGCATGCAACCTCCCCAGAGCACCACCGGAGAGACATGACTGCCATACCTGACTCTGAACTTCCCTTCTGAGGTGTTTAATCCTCTCTATTGACCTACACTGACTTGGTTATTGCCTAAGTATTTAGCTGGTTGGAAGCATGCTGCTCTGGTTAAACACTGGAACAGATGCCCAGAGTAATCACTCTGTACGTGGCTTTTTCTTCCACAGTGACAAGTGGGGATTTTAGAATTCCTGTGTCTAATGGAACTGTTATTAGGGTATTGTGAGGTGCTTTGCTGCCTGTCTTAGAGCAGCTGTATAATAGCTGAGATTGATGTGTGTTGACAACAGAGATCATAGCCTGAATTATTATTCATATTACAGTGAGATGTAGAGTGCTTGGCTCCAGTGTTAAACTTTGCAAGAAGATAAAACAAGAGAACGTCTCTGCTTTTTCAGGCTTGGAATAAAACAAGCAAAGGATAAAACAAAGAGAGGGGGAATGTTACCTGGTGATCCTGAGATAAGCATGGTTGCTGTGATTACTGGACTGTTGAAAGAATGTCCTCATTTTTCACATCAGAAACTATCTGCAGAAAATATTCAGCAGAATTTTTAACATAATGAATTAAAGAAAATGGTGCTCTCCTGTATGCACAGAGCACAATTCATGAAAGAGAAGTATCTAAATTTGTTAAATAAATTATTCACTTGGAAGTAATTGCCAGCCTGACTTTTTCTGATGTCCTTCATGGCACTGAGGTATAAGCTGATAGCTCAAAGACACTCATGAGTAAATTTAGATTTAGCTGAAGAACACTATTCTCCACTTAAGTAGGGTGTTTCAGTGCACCTGAAAGATGACCTCACTTACAACGATGTGTTGGCACTTTAACTTCATCACTTCTCAACTATTTCCATGACCATGTGAACAATAAAGCCTAGTTTCCCATGGATTCAAAAGGGGGAGTGGATTCTCTAGCATTAAGAAAGAGTGAGGCTAAGTCAGAGTGACTGGAAGGGTATATCTTGTTCAAAGACTTTCTGGACAGACAGGCAGTTGAGATTCATACTCAGCCACACAGCATAATGGCTTCAGCATTGTTTTCTTGAGAACCAGGCAGAAAATGTCAATAAAACCCACTGGTTTTTCCAATCCTCACAATTTTGTTAATCTCCTGTGTACTGTACCTGTTAGTCATCTGAATGACTGAATTTTCTACCTTATTTATAAGCTCTTTGATAGTAAGAAGTGAAGACTTCATGTTTCACACTCACAGTTGTCCTATTTCTTCACAATATGTATTTCTTTTTGAATTTAGTACTGAAGAGCAGCAATAAAGAAGAAGAACATATGAGGAGCATAGTCTAATCTCATAGAATTTCAAGTTCTAAATAAATTTCAAAGGAAAGAGGTGACTGAAGAGTGATAAATGTGGTAGAAGGCAAGCTGGAGGTATGGTTAAGATTGTGTTAAGTTACCCAGTAGCTTTCTTGTGGAAAAGAACTAGATATCAACAATGCAGCATATTTTCTACAGTTCTTCACTATAAATTAGCACTATAACTAGGAATGGAGATGGGCGCAGTACTTAAAGAGATTGCAGAGAAGTAACCAGCTGGTTGCAATGACAATAAAATATCAGTACCAGTTGTTCCTCAAAGATATGTTTTAGGACTTGTCATGTTTAGTATTTTCTAACTTGGCATAAAATTGGGGTTTTGAAAATAACATTTGCTTACAATAATGCATAATGATGCAACCTCCATGCAAAGGGATTTTGGTCTAGCATGAGCAAGGTAGGTGTTGGGTGACTTAGAAGAGTGTAGTATCAGAATTAAAATCAATTACAGTAAGAATACTCAGATCACGTGGGACTGAAGACAAGAACTCTGGCAATATGGCAGAGCTCATCAGCTGTCAGTGACTCAGAAGAAAAACATGATTGAATGTTAACAATTAAATACCAAGGTGGCAAAACCATGGAAGGGATATTAAAGAGTACATATGTCTCCGAGTGTATCTGCTGAGATACCCTTCCTTTGGGAAGGGAGAGGGATTAAGAGAGAGCATCTATCATTTCCCTAGTGGCCAGCCCAAACCGAACCCTTCACAAAGTTGCATATTAAAGCAGGAGTTCTGGCCTGTGCTCTCACCCCTAGTACACATTCTTTGTCTTCTCCTTGTGCAACATGTCTTAGTCTAGTGCTCAAAGTCTGGAACAGAATAGCTGAAATAAAGTCTGTTATGGCATATTGGGAATATTTGCTGCTTGCTATATCTGTGGTTCTTCCCTTTGGGCTGTTTTCCTTTTGCACTATTTTTCCTCTGTTGTTTCGAAAGTACACACAATGTCATGTCTTCTCAAGTGTACTCAGGAAAGGGACTTCCACCAGCTCCCTTGTCAATATATAAGAGGAATCCTTCTCTCCAAGAAGTGACTTTCAGATAGTAACTGGAAATTTCTCTAAGGTCACCTTGCCCACAAGAGCTTTAATGCTGTAAAATCTAGGTCTGAAACATGACAATCCAAGGCTGTTTTTCCTTTTTTGCAGACTACCTTTTCTATAAATATTGCTTCTCTCATCCAAGACCTCCCCCCATTAATAGCTATTAATGTCTTAATACTGCTAGCGTTCATTAGGAAAATGCATCTCACCTTCTATCACATTTAGATCAGAACAGGCCTTTTTTCTTTAACTTCAGAGAAGAGATTTTTTTTCCGGGAGATGCTTGCTATTCAGAGATTGTATTTCACATTGCAATTGGAAGGGATTTAACGACCCATTTATAATAATTAGAGCTGTCGTGTTTTTGTTCTTAATACATTTTGTGAATGACTAACTGCAGCACCTCCCAGATGGGTCCAGTAATGCTTGATGGGGCTCTTTGCCCTACCAGGTCTAGAAAGTTTCATAAAGAGAGTAATTTCAAATAATGCAAATTAAAAGGGTGATGTGTAAATCTTTATTTGAGACACCTATTCAAATAGTTTGTCATGCCATGGAATTGCTGGAATAGAACTATAAGAATGGAAAGAATGAAAGGTGTTACATTGTCTTCCACAACTAGTGTTTTATTTACGGTGTGACCTTATTTTTCAATAACATTTTAAGCCTACCACACCAACACAACTAGAAATTGTAGCCCCAGGCTGCATTTAATAGTTAAAGAGCATGACTGTGTTATACCAGGGGAGTCTATAATGATATAATTGCTTCACAGGCAGGCTAAAATGTAATTAATCATCTGTTAAGAAATGGGAAATAACTGCAATTGGTCACTCTGTATGACTAGCAGGAGGTGGTTAGGAAGAGAACTAAAGAGTTTAAAGTTATGTCATTTCTTTCATCACTTTACCTAAGCATGTTTTCTTCTATTTCCAGCAGTTTTCAACATATTACATGGGATTATACTTATGTGTTTTGATGAATGGAATATTTAAGTGCTAATGGAAGAATAACTCTTTACCTGATTAATCACACTCTAACATTCAAAGGAAAGAATAATTAGACAAGGATGTCAGTGAAAAGTATAGTTGCCAAGTGGTTTTATCAACACCTAGAGCAAGCCAGACACTGCTGGCTACTTTCCTGATAAAAGAAAAAAACTGTGTTTCCTGCTTCTGGATTTCAGTAGAGTGATTAAATTGATGCAGTATCAAACTATTCTAATGATGCAAGAAAGATTGGGAATTAACATATGCACTGTAAAACCTGCAAGGATCTAGACAAGCTGGGGATGAATGTGGATTGTATAAAAAGAACTAACTTGTTTCAAAAAGGAACTTGGCCCATTTCCAGAATAGATAGATGATGTGTTGTCATACTGTAGGAGGTTTGTGGGTCTAGAGACTGAAGAGATTCTTCCCAGGCCTGCCTTCTTGTGGAGGGAGGGAAGGAGGTGACATATTCAGAGTCACAGAGTGGGAATAAAACCTCAACAATAGCATTTTGAATGCAACCGTAAAGCTGAGACAGTAGTAGACAAAGCCAGAGAAAACTTCTTCAGAGATAAGGGACACATCAGTTCCTGGACATCTGTTAGTTGTGTGTACTCAGAGGTAAGGTATGTCCCAAAAGTATTGGCAGAGTATGTAAAAGTTTTCAAGCATTCATCACATATGAAGCAAGAACACCAACACTTTGATTCTTTCATGTTGTAGTAAGTGCTGAACGTACATACAGGAGGGCACTGGGTTCTTCAGATACCCTTGGGACACAAAGAATAACCATAATAAAAACAATGGTATGCACCAGTAGGTTTTAGTAGAATGGGGTGTTTCAAGCACTGTCTTACATTGTGCCAGCCCTAACCAGATGAGCACAAATTGAATTTCATGCTAACTTGCTCTGGTCAATGAGCACCCAAGTTCTTAATTAAGTTTTACTGAATTAAGTTAACTTATTTATTTATTTACACACACACACACACACAGAGTTCATAGATAAAACAAATATGTTTTGATGGCAGTATTAATCCACAGTCTGCATATACGACAACCAATGTTGCTGGTGTCATTAGTGAGACTGGTGAAATAACTGCATGCTGGTTGTGAAAGTTGGCAAAAACAGCAGAAGCGACTAAATAGCCTCGTACAGAATAAATTGGTAAAAACAACAGAATTCAAGTATTTCAAAGCAACTAGATGGGGATGGGAGGAAAAACACTGAAATTGGAAAGGAGAGAAGAACTGAACTTTTTACTGTGAAGGTGGTTGAATATTGAAAAATTTTGCTCAAAGAGATTGTTGTCTCCATCCTTGGAGATATCCAAACCCCAAATGGACACATCCCTGAGCAACCTGCTCTACACGTCTGCACACTGAGCAGATTGGCTGGACTAAATGATCCTCAGAGGTTCTTTCGACCTTCCACAGAATCAGAGAAACACAGAATGTTAGGGGTTGGAAGGGACCTCTAACGATCATCTAGTCCACCCCCCTCTGCCAGAGCTCCCCTGCCAACTTCAACTAATCTGTGTGATTTTTGTATGAAATTATGGTTGCATAGAAACCCTCACTTCTGATACTTGCTCGGTTTTGAGGCCTTGATTTTGTAAGGTGTACCTGTACATGTGTGGAGACGGGGAGTGTGGATGTGAACACCAATGTGTACAAAATAATATAATAGTCAGTGCTAGCATTCATACATAGCATGTGACACACAAGTTGCACGTCAGATGGGCTTGCCAGCCCTGTGAAGGTTAATTCTTTCCCTCAGGAGAAGCAATGGGGAAAGCACTGATGTAGAAGGAAGAAAAACAAGGTTTGTTTCCAGATCTGCTTTCTGACCTGCATCACAGCCATGAAAAATCCTCTGAGTTTAATCTATCAGTGATGCCAGAAAGTCAACTGTCTCTCAACACATGTATATGGAGTAGGATACCCACCTCAGCAGGAGCTGGCAAAGGTGCCTGGTATTGACTCAATCCTTTCCTCAGAGGATGAGAAGAAAAAGGAATCAATCTCTAAAAAGAATGTTGTGTTGGTCCATTCACCATGGCAGGATATGCTTGAGGAATGATGAAAACACAGATGTCATGAGGTAAGAGCTGAGGCAAGAGGTAAGTGCAACCCCATACACTTGTGTGTAGGGTGTCTGAATTGCTCCAGCTTGTGCTTCTATCCACCTTCCTCAACCAGAACCATGGGGAATTAAATAAGCAGCAGGCTCAATAAGGGAACTAACTAGTCAAATAATTTTGTACTTTCAAAGGCAGACTTCTGGGAGGATGGCCCATAAGCTCCATCCCCTTTTCTTTTCTAGAGCACTTGTTCAAATCTAGAGTGGGTCAACAGTGGCCAAATTGTCTTCACCTGAGGAGAAGATCAATGCATGATTAATCCTGTTTTAATGGAGACTATGTGTCTCCACACATATATTGGTCTCCCTGCCATTTCTACCAGTCTTTACCTGACCACAGTGGAAGATGGTGCAGAACATGGGCTGCAGGGCTGCAGTACAGCCTACATAATTTGTTCTTTGTGATATAGTAAGAGGAAAGGGTAAGAAAAGCATTTCCTGGAAGTAGTGAAATGGAGTCAAAATAGGAGGGAAGAAAAAAGAAAAGTGTTCTTATGCCCTCTGATTTCTCAGTGTATTTTTCTGATTAATGTTTCAATTATGAATGTACTGCTTATAGCCAGTTATGCTAGTACTTTTGAGATTTCTTCATATTTTTATTGCTTTTCATTTTAAACATATCTTCCTAAGTGAAGCTTGAAACAATGGCTGAATATTTTTCATCTTCAGAAGCATGCAAAGTATTCACAGGAAGCAGAAGTAGTTGTAGAAGAAAAATAAAAAGGAAAAAAGAAAAATAAAAAGTTGAGAAAAGAAACCCCACAAGCTCCAAAGCCAAACAAAAGTATTGAGAATTTCAAGAGAGGTGTTTAGCATTAGATTATTTTTTTTTTGAGTGCAGGGGGAAGCAAGTATTGTTCAAGTACATGAAAGACATCTCATTTTTAGATCCTATAGATGAGAGTGCATGAATTAGGGGCACAAAACTGCCAGAACATGGAATCTGAGTGCCAAAGTCACAAAGGAGATAAGGAATAAAAGGCAGCATCTGCAGACCGGCTCAGTGTTATTGGAAGGAGAGACAAACCTGAATATGAATGGGGAACCAGACTGCAGAAAGAGCCTCATCTGCTCTTCTGCAAACATTTGACTGTCAAAAACCAACTGAGCTGTGAGTTTCCATTTGGTTTTATTGTCTCTCCTAATGAATAGGGAGAGAGAAAATGGCAAAGGAGGGAAAGATGATGGCACAAAGATCTTTTAAGAGAGGAGGAAATTCCTGAGTGTTTGGGCAGTCCTTGGGGGGTTTGGAGTCAGATGAAAAGAGAGTCTGAAAAGAATTAGAGCACAGTTCATCTCACCAATGGACAGCAATTATAATAGAATCATAGAAGAGAAAAGCGCAGAGAGAAGGACAGGAAACTTGTTCCGGTGAAGATGTGGAGCCCAGCGGGGCTTCCTGGGAGCATAGTGCTATCTCTTCACAATATGGCAGGGTTTTAGACAGAAAAGAGAGAGAAACATTTTCCAACTTCAAAGAGGGCTGGATGTTCAAAGAAAGGTCCAAGGAAAGTTGTGATATATTACATTGAATTAATCATCATTGATGACCAAACTGATTTAAGGCTGTTAGAAGACATGCCCAAGAGGTAGGACAGTGTGAAATGTGAGCCAAGATTACATATGCCACCAAGAGAAAGGAGAATAAAACATGATGGGACACTAACCAAAGGCTGTGGAAAAGAAGACACTGTCCGGGAAGGATAGGAAGGGTAGACTCTGAAGCAAGAGAGGTGGCTGAAAAGTCCTTGAAAGGGAGAACAATAAAATGAAAAGAAACCAGGAGGAGTGGCTGTTAATGTTGAAGAAAGCTGACGACCATATATGCAGAAACAACAACAAAAAAATCTTAATTCTGTCTTTGTACAATATTCTTCCAAGAATGCCAATAAAACAATGCCAATAAAAACACAGAAAATCAGAAAGAATAGAGCACGGAGTGAATATTCATTAAATGAAAAAAAAAAAAAAAAGTACCATTAGAGAATTGTCTATGGGGTGCTGCCCTCCTGCCTCTAGTTGTTACAGTTCTTTGACTGAAATCCAAAGCAAGAGCAGAAAAGGGAGATCCAGCCAAACTGCAATTGGCAGATTATCACAGATTCCTGGCAAACTGCTGTGAATGTGCCTCGCTTGCATTTTCTCAGACCCCTCACCAGCAGCTACTTCAGCCTCTCCAGTGATGAAGATGTGCCTCTCTCATTTACATGTATTAAAACTGTTACACCTTAGCATACATGATTAATTATACATTGAAGCAGAAACTAGGAGAAAGTGTCCTGATCCCCAGGTGACTGCCCAAAATACTGTATTATGGAGAAATTCTCACTTTCTCTAACTTGTTAGGTCTTGATTCAGCTATGCAAAGCAGATGAAATGGCTCTATCCCAAATAACCACCAATGCACTGAGAAGTGCTGTCTGAAGATGTGAAGTCACTTTCCAAGCAAAAGTTCTTGCACGTCACCATACCGTGATGTTGCTGGCTAAGGGACAAGCTTTGAAAATAGTTTTAAATGTTGTCCAGAGCTGACTGCTGCATGCAGAATTACCTAATGTAAGCAAGAAAGTGCTGTCAAAGAGATGAGGTGCTTCTCTCTTTGGTGGCAAGCAGCATCCTATATATCAGTGTAGGACAAAGGACCTTTTCCATTCTGCAGCATGATCTGGCACTTACACTGCCTGAAATGAAATGCTATTAGTATTCTTTTTTCTTCATCTTCTGAAGCGTTTCCTAGATTAGTCTGTTTATGGTCACGCTTTCTATGAATTTTTCATTATAAACAGCTAAAGGTTTGGTAAATAATTAATTGTTCCTATAAGCATCTTCCAGACACAAGCACCTGCTGGGCTTTCTAAAAGCTAATTTCAGAATGCTTATGAATGATCAGTTGTAAATTAACCCTTTACAGGTAATCTTCAAGGAATATTTGACCAGATTTATTTTCAAAAGGAGCATTACAAGATTTTGCGACAATTGCTCTAGCATCCTTCTTTGCCTGACTCTGAAAACACCTGTGATGGGCTGGTTTGGAGCCAGTTTCAGATCAAAGCTTCTGTATGAGCTCTGATTTGCTGTGGGACTGGGTTTGATGTGAAATTTTGCATAGTAGCTCTTTGGAGCTCTGCATCCCACAGAGGTTTTGGGTGCGACACAGCTGAAGCCTTGGTCTGGAGAGAGGAATGGCTGTGGTGATCCCATGGCACTGCACCACTCAGAAAATGAGAAACTGCAACAATTCTTTTCCCTGCCTGTGCTTGGCTCACTGCAGCCAGCTCCACTGAGTCATGCTTCCCAGTGAAATCTTGTCCTAAACAAATCAAGTGTAAAGAATTAGATCATAGGAGGAAAAACACCAAACTCATTTTGAAAGAGGAACCCAAACCAAACCCAACTACAAGTCTATTCCAAGAACCCTTGTTCCACAACCAGTCTTTGATCGACAAAAAATTTATTTAGCATGGGTACTAAATGCAGCCCCTCACTCACATTCAGAGAGGGCTTTCAGCATAGGCACACCTGTGGGAAAAGGGCAGTAGCTTTTGCCAGCAATTGCTTTAGCTCCATCTGTATTCCAAAAGGTTTCATGCTGAGTCCCTAAACTGGTATGGTTACATGGAAGGGGCAGGGATCAACATCTCTTTCTGGGGTCCATGACTGTCAGATCAAGGCTGTGAGCTGTGGAAAACAAAGCTCTCCTTGCATGGTTTTAGAGCCTGCAGTGACTTCAGCCCCATCCTCTTATAGGCTGGATATTTCTTTTATAATCAATCTCCTTCACACGCTGATAAATGGAAGTTGTTTGAGAATCTAAGGGGGGGAAAAAAGTTCAAAAAAAGAGAAAACGTTTCTCATATGTTTGAAAAATTGCTTCACAGACCATCACCTCCTTCACCCTCCTCCCATGCCTCAGAACATTGTCTGTCTGCATTTTTCCCCGTTCAGCTCCCCTCTCCCGTGCTTGGGCCAGTCAAGTGTACAAAGTCAAGTGGCTGCAGAAGTCATGGAAGCAGGGCAGTGCTTGGGTTGTCTGCTCTTTGGGGACAGATCCTGAATGGGAGCTTGGGTTGGACTTCTGTGTTGGAACTTCCCTCAGCATCTTTCCTGCTGGAGCTATAAAGACAAGGCCAGATTGATGAAGACATGTGAAGTACATTTTCCCATATGTCAACTAAAGTCAGGTAATGATGCAATGCCACAGTGCACTTCTCCTAATCCAATCCAGTAACATAACAGTTTAGGGTCTATCAAATAAAGTTCAAGGTAAGCATGTGAAACGTGGCTGCTTCTCAGCTTCTGACAGCATACCTAAGCACTAAGAATCAGATCAGAGGAAGAAAAAAGCCTCCCATCTCCAAAGAGAAACTTTCATGCAGACACACACTTGGAAAAAAGACAATACTTCAGTGCAGCTCCCTTTGCCAGGGTTTGGGGTTTTTTTTCCTTCTTTTTTTTTTTTTTTTTTTTTTAGATCATTTTTGGTTTACTCTCATCTTCCCATTTTAAAACTTAATTGTTTTGGTCCAGATGATTTCTAAAATTGCTGATGAACTTGGGTGCCTCAGTTTATGGGCTGAAATCGCGTCTGGGGCAGGGAGTCCTGATTTGTTCTCAGATGTGAGCAGACTCGGTACATTGGGGAAACTCCAGCCCTTTTTAATACGACTCAAATTCAGCGTCCAGAAGTTGACATGCCATAAAATATTGTTAATTTCTGGAACTCTTTGGCCTTTACTTTTGAAACTGCACATCTTTTCTCAGTAAAGTCATCGATGCTACTTAAGCAGTTCAAAATAATGGATCAGGGAATATAAGTCTCTGTATAATTCATCTGGTATTGGGTAAGTACTGTAATATTGTTTCTGTATAAACTTAATCCATCGCACAGTAAATGCACCGGCAAAAATTCGTACAACTATTGATCTGATTTATTCTTTATTAAATATTAATTGAAGTTTCTCCATCATGCCCTATGAAAGTTGTCCAGCTGTGTGAGAAATATATGCATATTTATCTTTTACATAATGCAGAGCATTCATCCAAAGAGCATGCAGCGTCAACTAACACACCAGTTATTTCCCACGCAGAACCTTTGAATAAAAGCAAACTGGAAGTACTCTAAAAATCTACCTGCTACCTCAGTTTAACCCAGTTCCTGACCAAAAAAGAGATGTTTTCTGGCTTTGTAGAGTGCCCATCCCTCTCCTCTCTTCCCATGTTCTGCTCTCCAGTGAAACACTGTGATAGTGTCATTTAAATGTTGGTGGCTGAATTTTCAAGAGAGTGAGCCTTGCGATGAGCAGGGTGCTCTGCACCTTCCTCAGGAGGTTCCAGGATATGGTCAATTCTTAATTACCTGTGAGGGGACCGCCCAGGACACAGATCAACCCTGCTATGGCTGCAAACCACTGAGGACACACCTGCCTGTGCTGGCTCAGATCTGCAGATGCTTCTGGATTTGTGTTCCCCTGGGACATCTGGCTGCTATGGACAGGTTAAGCTTTAGCTTTGGTCCCTTGCTTTTGTTCGTTACCTTGCAGAATGAGGATAAAACTGCAAAATGCTGTCATGGCAATGAGGTAATTGTATTGAAACCCCACTAAACAAAACTTATGAATATAAAACCTGCTTTGAAGGAAAATGAAACCCTGAACTAATTAAGACTGTTTTCCTTCTTCTGCTTCAGAGCTTCTGACTTTTGTTTTCTCATGAACCCAATGTGCCCATCTCCCCGTTCACAAGCACTTTCCCAGTTTCTGCAGTATTGTGGTACTGGTGTGATGTATAAGGAGTGAAACAGCTCCTCTCCTGTGGTTTATTTGAGTTCCCCGCCTCCTGTGAGCTCAGGGGCCTGACTCTGCCTGAGCAAGTGTTTCTTTGGAATCTGGTTGCTCTCACTGAGTAAACTATGTAGTTGCCAGTGTTTACTGAAGGGATTTCTTGACTGGCAAATGCAACTATTTCTTCCACATTAATTGTGACTCTTGCCAGCCACCATTTTGAGCTGTGCATTGTTTTCTGTGCAGTTTGTTACCGTGGCCAAAGCTTTTGTTTCACTCAAGTGCAGCTCATAAGTCTGCTCTGTGGGTCTCAGTTATTCCATTTGTTTGGGGTTTTTTTGTAAGCTTGTAATTAGATGACTCTCTTCAGCAGTATAGAAGAATTAACTATGATAGCTCCAGTTGTTCCAGGGCTAAATCTGAATGGTCACAGAAAAGTGGACAATACACCAACCTCCATCCTATGTTCATACCTGATCCCTTCTGAGAACCCCTGGGCTCTCCCATGGGAGCACCTGATGGAACAATCAGGTTAGACCAGCGAGAAGCCATGGTAGGCATGTGTCTTGCCTTATTCTGGGCAATATGGTCTTTGATGTTGAGACAGAAGTGTTTCACTGTTCCTGAAGGATTAAGACACTCCTGGATGTTGGCAGATATTTCCCATCTACTCATCCACTGCTCTCCCCATCAAGACACTCCTGGATGTTGGCTGATACCTCCCATCTACTCACCCACTGCTCTCCCCTGCTGCTTGAGTGCTCCATACTCAGCAGTAGAAGTCCTGGGGATCATCCTGACAATCTTGTGGGCCTAGCTGAGCAACCTTGGTGATGGCAAACCACCAACAGAAGTGCACAGAGCCCAAAGCTGCAAAAGCAAGTGTTAATTTAGAAACAGCAATGCAAAACACCTCTACTAGGCAGGAGTCCTGGATCAGTCTTCTAAACAGACTCCCCTGCTCTTCCTTGCATGGTTTATGAAGCATAATAGAAGACCTATATATAAGAGCTATGTTAAATGATACAGGTTTTTTTATCTTTTCCTGAAGTTTGATTCTATAAAGGAATAAACCAACATGTCCCAGGTTCTGAGAAATTTGAGGGAATTTGATTTTGGCAAAGTGTGTTTGTTTGGAACAGTTTTTTGAAAGCATCTCATCTTTGGTTACATTTAATTTCCTAAGTATACGCCAAAATGAAGGATGTGCTTTTCAGGGATTAAATGTTTTTAAAGCTAAATTTTACCCCAAGATATTCCTTTATAACACCTGTTGCCTAACACAAGTGAAGGCACCTCAAGTCAGAAGCTGCCTCTTATTTCTCAGAAAAGAGACTTTATAGTAACCCCTGGTTTATTCTTGGGAGAAAGTAAAGGGAACAGCTTTAAAGTACTGCATGAACCATTCATGCACATGATTTAAATCATGTCATACTGCTGACAAGCTGAAACCTACTAGGAAATGGGTTTTACTTGCTCTTTAAGTAGATAATTTTGAGGGGGGGAACTGTGAAATGAGGGAATCTGACAGCAGCAGCAGTTGTGATGGTAACAAAGACAGACAAACTTCATAAGAATTATGTTCACTAGGCATTCAGATATAAACAATTCTTTACTTTCTGAGTTAAAATGACATTTCTAGATAATATCCCCTGAATGCTTATTTTTGTCTCTTTTATTTTTTCTGACAATTTTATGAGTGAAAACTCCCTCACCTTCTCTCCATTTTACTAATCCTTTGAGCCACAGGGTAGGAAAAAAGTGCCAAGAATTGAATTCAGGGAATAGAGGACAAGTGTGGAGCAGAAATTACCCATTCTTGGCCTTACCATTTAATCCTTGCTTTTCCTCTAGCAGGTTTCTCAAGGCCATATACAATACAGTATCCAAAAGACTGGAAAATTATCCAAAGCATGCAGCATTCTGGGTGAAGAGGAATCTGTCTTCCCTGTGCCCAGCATGCAGCTGTCCAGAGTGAGCCAGCAGATGTTGAGGACAGGAATGCTAAAGTCTTGGGTGTCCACTACTTGATTCAGAGCTGCAGAGAGGCACCTCTGGTGCCCCTGAATCCAGCCTTCATTCATCCCTTGAAGGTTTCGCAGCTCCTTCATGACTATGGAGTCCAGCCATATGAGATCTTTCTGGATTCTCTGTTTTGATTTACAAGGCTTTCTCCGAAGTGTAGAAATAAGGTTTTCAGACAGAAGAGAGAAGGAAGGGAAAGGACCTTCCTTTACCCAGGGGTGAAGAGCTGCAAGGATATTTATTCCAGCAGAGGGCAGGATTAAGCATATCTTTATCTCAGTAATGGTAAATACCTGTCTAACCTGTTCTTTGAAAGCTCTGCAGGAGGAGTTCTCCAAATTGCCTGAGGTCTTTCTTCTGCCCTTCTTCATTAGCATCCTCTAGAAGTCTAATGTGAACCATCTATTTTGCAAATTTGTCTTTCCTCATAGGTCTCTTTCTTAACAGACCTTGTATGGACTGGAAGACCATTGATATATCTCTCCTCATAACATCATTTTCTAAACAAAACAAAGCCAGTTTCTCCACAGGCCATTTTGAAACCTGCTATCCTTGCTGTTACCCTCTGGACTCTCTCCAATCTTTCTACATCTTAGTGGGATGCCCAGTACTCCAGCTGAGGTTTCACCACCAAGATAAAGGAGAATAATTCTAATTACCTCCTGTGTCTTCCATATGTTAATTCAGTCAGGAATGAGATGTGCCTTTTCTACAACAGCAGCATATTGTTGAGTCCTATTTAGTGGTCAGCTCTCACTCCAATCTCTTTTCTGCAGTGTTACTGCTTATCCAGTTATTTCCCATTGTGCATTGGAATTCTCCTTCATAAGCTGAGCACTTATTGATTTTGCTTTTGTCAGAGCAGCTCCTCAATATGGCAAGATCATTTTGGTTTGTGAACCTGTTCTCTGGGGTTCCTGCAACACCTTGTAGCTTGACTTCAGCAGCAATTTTTATGGGCCTTTTCTATACTATCATTCAAGGTATTGGAAACAATATTGAATGAGCCACATACATGAACAACCCTCACAGGACCCCTTGTAATGCCCTCTGAGTTTGATAGCAAGCTCTAATTAATGGTTGAAATGATGTGTACACCTGAATCCAAGACATGTCTATAATATAAACTTCACCCCTATTCACACGGTTCATTACAGAGAAAGATTTTGATGTACACCACTCATTAACTTCACCAGGGCAATGGCCATTTCCTATATACAGAGTGACAGACAAGGGAGATAGGGGGATTTTTGCATCTTCTGAGCTGTCATTGGGAAGAAACATTCTGTATGTTCTCATCCAAGGCAAAAGATGATAAATTACCCTTCTTCAGTAGAGGGGCAAGGCACCTCCAGCTGCCTCCCATTTATCAGTGGGAAAAGGGCTGTATCGGCCAGTTCTTGTGAAGCAGCTAATGCATGACACCTTCTTGTTCTGTTGTCTTCCCCCAGGGTAGCTGAGATAGCCTGGCTAAACACAACATAAATATTTGATCTTCCTGGGGCACAGAAAATAGCATCCTGAGTGTGAATAAATACGTTTGCAATGGTCAACACACGTTCTAGAAATAGTCTCAATATCATCTTTCTCTCAACTGTTTATAGGATGTTACGCGAGACCGTAAGAAAGCCTCAGTGCAGTCAGCTTAAATCACATCCACCAATGCCTTCTCATCCAATGATTGTGCCGCCTTGTCAAAGAGGAAATTTTGTCGATCTAACATGATATATTTGTCACAAATCCCATTTGGCTGTTGCTTGTCACCTGGTTTTTACCATGGTGCTTATAGATTGTTCAATAATTCCTTCCAGAGTTAGTCTAGGGATGAAGGTAAGGGAAGCTGACCAGCCTCATGGGTTTGGGTCCCTTTATGTACTCTCCTTCATGTACTCTTCTTCAGTCCTCTGACAGCTCTCATGTATTCCACAAGTCCTCAGAAGTAATTGCAAATGGTTCCCATATTATTTTGGTAAATGCCTTCAAAATCCTTTGGTGAATTCCATTATACCTTACAAAGTTGAATAACTCTATCTTATCTACATATTCTTCAACCTATTCATTTTCTGTTTGAGCTTGTCCTCTTGTCCTCATCTTAAAATTAATTGCCTTAAGTAGCTGTTCATAATTAATTTTTTAGCATAATCTGTAGCAAAGAGAGTATTGAATTCTTCAGCCTTCTCTGGATCATTTGCTATTTATTCTCCTTCCCTGTTCAGTAATGGACTAGTACTTTCCTATGTTTTTTTCTCCTACATTTAATGCATTTATAAAACCTTTTCCTATCACTTTTTATGTTCCTTTCAACCTGTAACACATTTTATTCCAAACCCTCCCTAGGTTTTTATCCCTTGTCCTTAATGACACACTTTTTTTTCTCCCTTTTGTGTCATTTTCTTTCCTTAGTTTATTTTCAGGCCCTTAAAAACCTCCTGATGCAGTCATAATGGCTTCTCACTGTGCTCTCTGTCCTTCCCCTGTATCAAGATAGGCTGCTATTGTGCCTTTAATACACTCTCTTGCTCTAACTGCCAGCTCTTCTGCCCTCCTTTATCCCTTAAATTACCTTCCCAAGAGACCTTACAGACGAATTCTCTGGGTTTGCTGAAATCCGTTATTTTGGGGTTTTTTTGGGGAAGTCCATTATCCTTACTTTTATTCTCTGGCTCCTTCCTGTTTCTTGTAATAATGACTCACAGTCCTTTCACTTTCCCTTTTTAGACTCTTCATCAGTTCATCTCTATTAGACAGAACCAAATCCAAAATACTTTCCTTATAATTTCCTCCACCATTTGATACAACTCTGGTTCATTTCAAGGACTTTATAGATTGTTTCAGCCCATCATGCTTTCCTAACAAATATTTGGGCACTTCATAATTTTTATTGACACTACAACCTGTCCTTCAGGTGTCCATGATCTACAGAAGACCCATCCCCTCCCATTAATCCTTCTCATGCTTATTTGGAGACAGCAGCAAATTTGTATCACTTCTGAACTTTGTGGAAAATGCATATGCTCTTGGTGTAAAATACAACACCCTCTCTCCTTTCTGTCCTTCCAGAACAAGCTGTCTTTCTTGTAGACATATTCCATTCTTCCTGCTTATCCCACTGTTAAAGTGGGATAGTCCTTCTCAGTGGGAGAGCACGTGAAGGACTGGGTTCATTCCCAAATTCTTCATGAATTTTTGTGTTGGTTTTGTTTGTTTTGGTTTTGGTTTTGGTTGGTTGGTTGTTTTAATCTAATGATCTCCATAGTTTACTAAGTCTGAAAAGATCTGTGAGGAAAGGCCAGTGTCAAGATGGGTGTCTTGTCATCTGCAAGAAGACACTCTAGCTTGTTTCTCTGTCTGGACAGAAGCAATCAATCATCTATGGTTGACTAAGCCATAGTGGGGCAGGGGAGGTGATGTGGAACATGGGAGCCATGTTTGTCTCCCCCCCAGATCTGGCTGACATTCTTCGAGGGACGTTACCTCATCCTGCTCATGGGGGCCTTCTCCATCTACACCGGCTTCATCTACAACGAGTGCTTCAGCAAGGCCACTGTCATCTTCCCCTCTGCGTGGAGCGTGGCCACCATGGCCAACCACTCCTCCTGGAGGTGGGACCTCCCAACGCCTCTGTGAACTCTGCCCAGGTCCCTGCCTGCGCTGACCCCTCTCGCTCTGCCCACAGCTCT
>JAAGNO010022320.1:29577-40740 GCA_033439905.1 Ceryle rudis
CAGGTGTTGTCTTTTCTTATTATGTTACTATTCTGGACTCTCCCATCTATTTATTTTTTTTTTTTTTTTTTTTTTTTTTAATCAAGCAGTCTACAAAATTGATTTGGAACAGAGCCTTTTTGTAGGCACCGTAAATCTACGTTCAAAATTCTTGAAGTGCTTTTCTGGATGCCCTCAAATAATCCCAGTGAAGCAGAGGAGATTGTTTTTATGTGTGACTACTCAAGAGCAGCTCAAAACTGGTATAGTGTTTCAGTGATCTGGAGCCTCATATAGCTCTGACTCCCATAAGTTACATGATGAAATGGTGGTTTTCTTTTAAGTGTTCATATAATAAATGTTTAGGGCACTGACAACAAGGAAATTATTATCTTTGCTTTGAGGAACTGTGACATTTTTTGCAGCTGTGGTTGCAAGCAAGTGTTTAGTAAGTGGGAGGCACTACAGAGCAAGTCCCTTTATCCATCACATTACCCTAATAATTAAACTGTCAGCTAGGGATGTCAGGCTTTAATAGGGGGGAAAAAAAATATGGAATCAAACAGTGGTAAAAAAATTGTGACTATTCCTCCAGTTAAGCCTATAATTTTTTTAATCTTAATCATTGTGTTTGCATAAGTCATTGCTCAGAACACACATTTTTAAATATTTTTTTTTTAATCCTTTTTATATGTTTTAAAATAACAAGAACTTATTTAACCAATCTCCATCATTCTTGTGACTCTGGGAAACAATTATACTAAGAGTCACTGGTAGTTTTTTACTGTGCTTTATTTCTAAAATGAACTCCAGGGGTATTTTCTAGAATCAAAAGGCACCTTAAGGATGTAAATCCACCTTATGGCCTCCTTGTTCTGAATTCCCCCTTTGGGCTCATTCTCCAGGCTCTTGGGTCAGGTCTCTATTAGATGGAAAAGTCACTCAGATGCTCTAGTCCATTTGGAGCTGGACACAGATGGCTGGCCCCCATACTTCTGCTGTACACAGTGGATTTTCCAGGGTCTTTTTTATGCTTTCTGCTTCCCAGCTTGTAGTTCAGGTAGCAACGTATTTGTCTATAGCAAAATAGGTGGCACTTGACTAGGGCCACAATGCCTGATTAGAAGACCATGAAAAACATAACAGTGAAGTGAGGTATTTGTTCTGGCAGGTGGCTTTGCTCTGACTCAGATGAACCATCCATCAAAAAGACAGTCTCTTATCCCTCTCCCACCTTTGCTTTCAGCATGTCCTGATAAATGTTACCAAACTGTCAGGATGAAGTTTTAGGTAACAATAGCTTTCCCCTCGGAAAGAGACAAAAACCCCTGAGACCTTTTTCTCTGATTGGTAGGGCCCTTGGACATCACCATGCCCAGACAAAAAACTGTTAAATCCAGAAGATTCAACAGTGTACCTGATCCAGATGTACCTCTGGCCACAGAGGGCTGAAGGGTGTTTCTGAATTCACACCTAAGGAAAAAGATCAAAAGTCAAAATTCTCATCCACCCTTGGAACAGTCACGACGAAGATAGTAACAATGTCCATTTCTACATTTTGACCCATATTTTTCTACACCTGGGACAAGAAAGGAATACAGCACGCACCACACTGTGCAAATAGTTGGAAAACGCTGATTTCTTTGTGTTATCACTTTCTTTAATGGCTCCCTGTGGCATATGACATTGTGACCGTCATCGCCTTTGTCCTCTTCTAACTAGGACTAGAGAGAAGCGCAAGGTTTTAGTATCCCATTACCAATTTCCTGAGCAACAGAATGCCAAGTTCCAATTTGCGTTCTAATTTTAACTACAGTATAGATTTTTAAATAAGCCTCAAGCTTCCTATTAACATGATCTGTCTGCTCCTTTGGTGCTCTCTCAGCCCATTCTGATCGACCCATGAATGGGTTCTCTGTATTATTCATTGTACACTAAATTAAGCTTTTAGTGTTAAAGGCTTTCAAGTGTAGCGTTCCTTCCGTAGAACTCATTACCTGTGTCAATACACAAAGCAGAAGCGCTTAATAGATTTAAAACATATAGTATCTGCCCTCTTTTTTTTCCCAGCTGTTATTAAGATTTGGGAGTATTTGTTATTCTAGTAACATCCCTTATTGTCCTGCTATTAATTTCATTAGTCAGTGAGCATGCAGTATGGAGTTCCAGAGTGTCTTTGCATCATATGAACTTTAAGTAGTCTTGAGGTTATCTAAAAAGGGTTAGGTAAACAAAAATTATGATGGCTGCTCATGGCTTTGTGTACCTTCAGAAATTAGGAAGTCTGTTTTCACCAGAATGCAGGAATAGTAGCATAGGAAAAACTCCATCTACAGCCCTTGTTCCAACCACAAAATAAGCAAAAACGAAATGCATGTTTAGAAGGTACACTGCTGAGTTTTGTTATGGTGCTTGAACTTAGATTTTGTGGGAAACATTTGAATAAGTACATAGTGTCTTAGCTGCACTTCCCTTCATTACTCACTGCACTGCTTACTGAGGCACACTACAGAAGATGTCACCCATAGCTACGTGACTCACTCTTGCAGGAAGATTCAAAGAGTTAACTTGACTATATGTTTACTAACCTCTCAGGCAACACTTAATGAAGACAACTTTCTTCTCTCAAAGCTGCTGTTCCAAACCTCTGCAGTGCTGGTGGTTCTAGTACTACCTAATACTTTCTTTCCAACCCTTTCAGTGTCCAGAACACATCTCACAGGTATCACAGGGTGTCAGGGGTTGGAAGGGACCTTGGGGATCTTCGAGTCCAACTCCCCTGCCAGAGCAGGATCGTATAATCTCGCACAGGTCACAAAGGAACACAGCCAGGTGGGTTTTGAAAATCTGCAGAGCAGACTCCACAACCTCTCCGGGGAGCCGGTTCCAGTGCTCTGTGACCCTTACAGTAAAGAAGTTCCTCCTCATGTTAAGGTGGAACCTCTTGTGCTCCAGCTTACATCCATTCCCCCTTGTCCTATCACAGGTCTCCCTACTCCAAATCATAGAGTCATAGAATTATAGAATCAGAATCGTGGAATCATAGAATCATAGAATGGTCTGTGTTATAAGGGACCCTAAAGATCATCTAGTTCCATCTCCCCTACCGTGAGCAGGGACACCTCACACTAGATCAGGTTGCTCAAAAGCCCATCCAATGGGGTCTTGAACACTTCCCATGATGGAAGCTGCAATGTACTGTCCCTTAGCTTTATCTATGTTACTATTTATTGGCCATGCATTAGACTGAATCACTCAAATCAAACTTGTAAAACCTGAATGATTTTGCAGAGGTAGGTTGCCATGATTTGGGTTTAACATACTCCACTCCTTCCCTTGCTCAAGGAACCAGTGTCCAATAATGCCTCACAAACCATTCTAGTAGCTCAGCAGAAGCTGTGTGGTTGAAAACTGTCATGGGGAAGAAATGGCTGGGGGGGCTCAAAAGCAGGCTGGAAAGACATGAGCTTATCTGTTGTGGGAAAGAAACTTTAATGGAGCAACACCCTCAGACACAGCTCTGCAAGTAAGATTTGCTTCACAGACACAGCATGTATGAGTTATGGGCATTTGGGGGTTTGCTTCATTTTCAAAGAAAGCTGATACACAAAGACCAGCTTCCAGAGCAAAATGAATACTACCAGCTATCTCAAAACTTCAGTCTGCTATTTGATCCAAAGCTAAACCTTCCTGGGTTTTCTGCCAAGCCGTTTCACTTCTGTTAGTTGAGGAATAAACTCCTACTGTACAAATAATGGCCAGCCAATGCCTTGTTTGATTGACCTTGATGTAAATGCCAAGGAACCAGGCAGAAACATAGCTGCTGCATGTCATAGGAGATCACTGTATAGGAAGAGCAGACTTGGCATTTAGACTCAAAGTATGAATGATCAGGAAAAGTTAACCAGATTGCTCATCACAGCTCCTAGTGTGAGTTTCTTTTTTGATACACTGAAAAAAAAAAAAAAAAGGTGCACAAAGGCTGTCTGTGTCTTGTGGCTAAAGGACACATATTGTCAGGTTTGTGCCTTAGGGTTGTAGTTTCTGTGTCTCTTTAGTGACTGTGATCATACACTTTGGTGGTGGATTTTGTTTGTTTGTTTGTTTGTTTGTTTGCAGAAAGTTGTGTACAAGCTCATACTATGCAAAGATGGAGTTTGTAAAGGAGACTGACACATCAGGGCTTGCCTCCTCCCAGAAGATTCTAGTCCCTTCCATATTTTTCCAAGTTAAGAGCTGCCATAAGACATTGAAATGGTTAAAGCAAAGATCCTTTTTTTTTTTTTTTTGATCACTGAAATAAAACAGGGAGAGAGAAAACATTAGGGGTTTAATGACTGCATTGTTCAGGAGACAATAGTTAGACTCCAGGAGCTGAAACAGATGACCTAACAGAGGAGATGGGTGTAATGCATTCTGTTGCACTGGGTAATGTATTCTGAGCCTCTTGGTTCAAGGGGTGAGAATGTGAAAAACAAACAAACAAAACTAAAACCAAACCACAACACCAACAAACTACCAAAACCCAAGAGAAACCCCCCAAAATAATCCTGGTTAGTGGAAGAAGTGATTTCAGCTCTGTTGCTGTTGAGCATCCCCTCCCTGCTTGTCCCCATCTTCACTCCTATATCAAGGTGAAAACAAGAAATCAGTAAGCCAGGAGTAGTGTCAGTGTGGAACATCTTCCAGGCTGCCTTTGTCTGCTTGCTAATAATGAAAGTCTATTTATAGCTCAGTGCAGAGCAGGGAGAGTGTGCTGTGGGTGACAACGTGATATGGATTTCACAGTCCATCAGTTTGGATTTCAAGTTTGCAGTCCTCTCTCGGACTAATTGAGAAGTCAGACACAGTTTTGGGATGTTACAGGCAATGCAAAAGAGGGCACTTGGTGCTTTTTTAGCGATCACTTGGGGTCAGGTTGGCTGGGGTGACGTCAGAGCACTCTGAGATCAGCCAGACTTTGCACAGTGGCCTGAGAAAACCCATCTCATGGAAAGAAGTTTTTTATGATGAGCATGGAGGTAATACTTTTGGCAGGGCTTGTTATCATTGGACAAGGGGTGATGGTTTTAAACTGAATGAGCTTAGATTCAGACTGGATATAAGTAAAAAAAAATTATGATGAGGGTGGTGAAACATTGGAAGAGGTTTCCCAGAGAGGTGGTCGAAACACCTGGAAACATTCAAGACCAAGTTGGATGGGGGTTTGAGCAACACAATCTACTTGAAGATGTCTCTGCTCATTTCAGTGTGGGTTGGACTAGATAACTTTTAAAGGTATCTTCCCACCCAAACTGTTCTATGATTCTATGTTCAGTTCTCGCTTGCATCCACTATTTTCTGAAAATTACTTTAGAGATGGAATAAAGATGCCATGTTTTGCCATTTTTTACTTGTGATATGGTGGAGATTGCCATCCCAAACTCACTCTACTCTCCTGAACCAGTGGTGGGTTATCAGCATCCAGTTTTTTTCCTTTCAGGCACATGATGTGGCTGCTCTGCTACATCTTCTCATACTGATGGAATTATGTCTTCTGTGCTGGAGCAAAATCAGGCAGTTTGAGGCACTCTGCACTAGCAAGTTGACAGTGCAAGGCAAGATAACAAGAAAAGGCAACAATTAATTAGGTCTGATCAACTTTATCTTAAAACTATAGGGAGAGCTGGAACATAGTGCTCAGATGTTACAAACTTCAACATCCACTGAGTTTTAATGCAGCTAGATCTAGAGTCCCTATTGCTGTTTTCCACTTTCATCTCATTTCTTCCTCTATGTTTTCAGTTAAGGTCACACCCTTTCCATTGACATGTCTGTAATTCAGTTTACTTGACATAGTCCAAATAGCTGATAATAAAAACTTGTTTCTGAGAAAAGCAAATATATTGTGGCTTAGCCTCTCAATATTCCCAACTCTCTCCTCCTGCTCAAACACACACATGCACAGTATTTTTTCAGCCATGGGAGGAACAGCACTACGGCCACAAGTTACTAGTTTCAAGACTTCGTAAGGTCTGATAAAGCCTCCACACCTCAGATCATGTTTGACAACAAAGATGCTGAGCTTCATCCGATAAGGGAAAAGGGCTGGATTATTTGGCATCCTTGCTGTCAATGGCTTCCAATAAAGATATTAAGAAAGGACAAAAGATACCTAATTTAGTTAGTGAGGTTAAAAATAGACTCTCAGAAAATGTAAGGGGCAAATTCCTGAATTCTTACACATACTGATAAGCAGCAGGCTGAATACAACTTGTTGTCACTTGTCAAAAGCAGTTTGCTTCTTCCCTTTGCTGAGTAGACTTTAGGTTCTGCTTTTGCACTGGGTACAATGCAACCTAGACCACCTGGTGATGGCTGTACCATACCATACTGTACCATCCCATTTCCTTTCTGCTGAAGAACAGAACAGCCCCCTGCGAAGAGAAAAGTACATTAACTTCAGGTTTACTAGTGTTATCAGTTGTGTTCCAGGCATGTAAAATCCCCAGCTATCAAGAACAAGGACATTGTCTGAATGGCTTCACTCTACTTTGCTTTTAATCAATGGGAATTTTTAGTTTGTTTTGGTTTTGTTTTTGCTGTTGTTGTGGGGATTTTTTGATGTTTTTGTTTGGTTGGGTTTGGTTTTTTGTTTTGTTTTGGGTTTTTTGTTTTGTTGTTGTTTGTTTTGTTGTTGTTGTTGCTGCTATTGTTGTTTTATTTTTTCCCAGAATCCTCACTTTTTGTTAAAAAGCTTGTCTTCCAAAAGCAGAAGGTCTGCTAACTAAACCTCTGCAGGGCTTGGAAAACCTTGCACTCTTTATCTTGCACAAGACTCCATGATTTAGTACTACTAGTATACGTCTGTCCTCAGGTAGAGCTCTTGGCAGAAGAGGCTTATTTAAGAATTGTAAGGATACTGTGATCACCCTCAAGCGCTTGACACTGCAAGTCAAATTTTGCCTATGCCATGTACAAGATTCATCATTTACATTGACTCCACTCTTCTCTGTAGTAACAACTGTTACTTGCTCAAAGTAACTTGCTCTTGTTTCAAGACTAATTTGATATTCCTAACCCTCTGCCACAGACCTTCCAGAAAAACAACTGCTTAAGTGCAGCTCATGGTGATAATTTGTCCTGATTTCTTTGTCCAAGCCTTGAACCTCCAGCTTGTCACACTTTGTCACATAGCAAAAAGTGCATCAGAGCGCTATGAGTACCTTAATTTGAGGGATGCATCCAGAGAGTCTTCAGAGACCTCCAGTACCATCTGTATATTTTACAAATAGATACCTACTCATAAAGATGATTCTTTTCACACTTTAATTTTAATTAACAATCTGTCACAGGGAGAATGAGTAAGATAATATGATCTACATCATCAGCAATAAGCAGGTTAGGACCTGAAGCTGGAAGAGGACTGCAGCCCAGACAAGCAAAGCCCAGTGGGACACTCATGATCCCTCAGCTTTATATTAAATATGCCACATATGGGAGGGAACACCTCTTTGGTCAGTTTGGGGTCCCCTGTCCTGGCCGCCCCTCCCTGCAGGTGCCACCTTCTCCTTTCTGCACCCCCCCGTGGTGCACAAGCCCCAGCAGCGGCCTTGGTCTGCACCCCCCTCGGTACTGACTCTGCCCATGGGGTGTTCTCACTGCCAGCAGCAGCCCCTGCCTGTGCAAACAGCTGCTGCCTGCAGCCAGGGCAGGGAGGCAGAGGAGCTGAGCTGGGAAGGGAAATCACTGATCAGAACCACTTCTGTTCTCACTCAAGCCAGGACAGTAACGTACAGAAATCGAGTGTAGAACCAGGCTGGTGCAGCCACACAGTACAGTGTTGGACACAGATGTGAGAAAGGTCTTGGGAACCACATTAGTATGGCACTGTGGTAAAATACTCTGTTCATTAGGTGCAGAGGTTGTGGGCATGGGTCCATTGCTTCCAGTTTTGGAGTTATTGTGAGCTCTGCTAGCTGAGATACTATGAGACAACCCAGAGCTCAAGCAAGAATTTATGGCTTATGGGCACTATAGGAGGTTGTTTCCCAGCAGAAACCATTGGTATTGGCACACTAGTTGGGGCAAACAGAGCAGTAATTTCTTTGACTTTGCCAGTTTGTTTCTTCTTCTGGTGACAGTGTGGCTCCTCTCTGCCCCAACCTGAATTTCCCATAACCCTGCTCAAGTGATAACCACCACTGGCTCTCATAATGGATGCGTCCAGTCATGATGGCTGTATGCAGCTCAAAGTGTATTCAGGGGAGACAGGTAGCCAAGGGCTAAGTTGAGCATTCACCAACCAAAATGCAGCTGGTATGCAAATAAACTCGTAGTCAATCATCTTAGTCTGTAAAGAGTGGACAGCCCAAGGCCCATTGAGCTCTCCTGCATGTCAGCGAGCTGGGTGCCAGGATCTCCCCTTGAGTAAGGATGCCCCTCAGGATTACTCCTTGAGGTTCAGAGAATCCTTATCATGTCAGGTACTTGGTAAGTGAATTGAGAATAAGCGTACTGAAACTTTTAAATCTTAGCTAAGTGATACAAAGGATTGTGCACATACATAATCCTTCAGATACAAACCGTTGACCAAGTCTGGGACTAAGTCTGAATCCAGCCACACCTGAACTTCCCTGTGAGAAAGTGTTTAGAAAGCAAAGGGGTCCTTTCTGAACCTCATGACTCAACAGGAGGGTCTCCTTGACAGTTTTGTCTGACCCTGTCCTCTATTCAGTAAATAAATTGTACCTTGCTATTAAATCTTGTTAAACATACTACTGCTGCTCTTTCAGGAATGGAGTGTGTCGCTCCATCTGCGGCACCACTGTATGTCTTGGAGGACGTACAATGACTTCCTCTACAAGGCACAGATGGTTTGACTACTCTATATCGAGTCTTTCTTATAGGTAACCTCCTACTCCTAGGAGGTGTGTCATGGGGGAGGCAGAGGCATACTTGTGGGGAACTACAAGAAAGTAATGGCTTCTGATGACGCTTTTGGTATCTGAAAGCTGTGGGCTCCACAGCTATTTGGAAATAATGGTTTGATGTACTTAGCACAGGGAAGCTGTGTTGGCTCAACCTCATGAAGGATAAAACAACTTCTTTGATCTGCTCAGGGTCTTGTTTTTTACTGTATTTTCCAAACCTGCCAGTGGGGAGAGGTGAAGGGGAGGGAGGTGAGGGGGGTGCCTGAAAGAGCTGGCAGTAAGTAACAACATATCCAGGCTTTGACAGACTCTGGTGGCGTAACTTAATTAACTAATGGCCTGTATGGAGCTGTAATGGGATCCGAAAACAGAAAGCTTTTAAGCAAAACTTAAAGCCAACAGCATCAATAACAGTGAGCTGAGGGCACTTACTCTCTCTGTTTTTTCCTGTAAGGCTGGTGACACAGCCCCTCACCTATTCTCTATCCCTAAAAGTGTTTCTCCATCTAGTGTCCCTGGGAAACAATTACAGCCAGCTTGGTCCCAGTATCCCACTTTGGCTCCTGTATGGCTCAGAGGCTTCCCCATAAACCTACAGAAGCTTTAAGCAGAGAGAAAGACAAGGGATTCTGAAAGGATGTTCCATGGACCTGTCCTGGGCTGCAGCTACCTCTGTGAGTGTCTCCAGTCACTGGAAGCTTCTCTGACATTTGGGGGTGATTTGGTTTGTCCTGCTATAATGGAGCACACGTAAATTTTGTTATTCCATTTTTTCTTCAGTTGTGCTCACCCCTTTGAAACTTTTGCTCTTTCAAATCTGACTATTTGGGAGTTGCTTCATGAATCTGATATTGAAGGCAGGTTTTCAGGCTGCTAGAGCACCCCCTTGCCTATGTGCATCTATCTTCAAGGGGGATTTAGTGTATGGGAACTGCCTTCTGCTCCTCAGCATAAACTGAAGACTCCCCACAGTGTTATCCCAGCCTATGGCATACACATGGGTGTACATCCACGTAGATGTGAAGTCTAATGATGCATGTGTTTTAGGCAATACTGTGTCTAAACAAGGTAGGCTAGCAGAATCTCTTGTGTCACCTTCACCACTTGCCTTCTCTGCTGAGCTTTTAATGTGAGTAATTGCACCTTTATTATTAACTCACTGGATGAAGATGTTGCCTCTGTTCCAAGCACAGTATCCCTGAGGCTCTGAAGCCTGCACATATGGTGACATCCTGCTCTGTCCCAGCAAGGTACATGGTCATACTGTTCTCCCTCTTCTCCCTAATTTCCTCTTGCATGCATAATTTTATTTCTTTTTCCTTTTTCTTCCTTTTTTTTTTAATAAAAGGTGAAAGTGAACAGGCTTCTTGTCACATTTTCCTCTCAGGACAGTTTTTTTTTAAGTGAGGCCAAATGCAATTCGTTCTGCAGTCTGGCGGGAACTTGCTGGGCATCAGTAACAGCAGTGGCAGAAAGTAAGCATGGACAGATGGATGTTGGCCGAACCTCCTGCCTGTCAATGGCTGGCAACTCCTCTGATATCAGTGGTGGTTCAGGGAGAACAGGAGGAGCACTGCCAGCTCCTACATTTAGTGTTACTGGTTGCAACCTGCCAGGGACAGCATATGGTCCACAGTACCTACAGACGGAGTTGGACGGGAGATGGCTGCAGGTCCCCCACTGTGATTCAGGGCATACCTTATTCTGCTGGTCGGCAGCAGTCAAAATGACAGACAGCAAAGTGTCTTGGAGCACCCCTAAGAGGGCATCCCATAGTCGACCAGAAAAGCAGTGAAGACATCAGAGAATCAAAATTACTGAGGCTGTGCTCTGTCCTATTTAACACAATTTCACCAGAGGCTTTAGGAACCAGGCTACATATGTTTCTAATGAAAATGTGACACGTAAGGAGTGTCATGGTTTAGGGTCAGGGCAGCCCACTAGACCTATAACAAACACTCTCTGGTAAACTCCCTCCATCCACAAAGGGGAAGAGAAAGGGAATAAGGGAGAGAGACTCAGCCATTAGATAAGGGAACTACAACAGCTTTAATGGCAATTAAAATAATTTTAAAAAATTTTAATATATACAAATATATACAAAACCAGTACCAAACCAGTCCCCCTGATGGCAATTACATCAGTCACCACTGATGCTGTGGAGCAGGCACTGGGAAAGTCCCAAACTGGGCCCAGCAGCAGACGGGAGCTGTGTTCAGGAGCTGGATTCTGGTGCTGGATTCAGGAACACACCGATTGGGATCGAAGGCAG
>JAAGNO010022324.1:0-18735 GCA_033439905.1 Ceryle rudis
CCTCCTCTGGACCTGCTCCATCAGGTCCATGTCCTTCCTGTGCTGAGGGCTCCAGAGCTGGACACAGTATTCCAGGTACACAGTATTCCAGGTAATGTAGTTGACAGTTGTAGTTGACAATTACTGACCAGCTGCAGTAACATGACTGACTGTCCACATCTTTGCTTCTTTACTTACCTGCTCCCAAAGCATCATGATCTAAACAAGGAAAAAGCCCACTGTACCCATGGGGAAAATTATGTTCCAATACACCACATAATCCCTGTCCTGTGGAGACAGCTGCAAGTGTTGGGGTGGGATAGGACAGACACAGCTACATTGCATGGAAGTTGCTCTTTGTTGATCTTAATGAAGTCCCAGGCCATGCCAAGCCCCTCTGCACTATGCCTTGGCCCTTGTCCAGCTCCCGGAGCCTTCTGCCTTTTTTTTTTTTTTTTTTTTGGCTGCCATCACAAAGCCATAGCCCTGCAGAGACACTTCTTTCTGAAAAGCCCCCCAACTCCTTACCTACCAGCAATGATTCAGCCCAGGGCTTTTATTTCTCCTACACTGAAATATTAATGATGCCATCAGCCATGTGAGCTCACTGGCACTCTTGAGTTGTCTGGATCAATAGAAGCAGAGCAGACAGAGCCATGAAAAAGAACCACTTTTGGAGGTTTCGTTCATTTCCAGGAGAGCTAAAAACAATGCCCCAGATTCCCTTTGGGAGAGTGCCAGGAAAGGCTGGACAGCCCTCCATCAATCCCCCATCGATTCTCTCCTTACTGGAGCTCATCCTAATGAATTGTCACAGAGGACCATTGTGCTAATCAACTTGCTATTAATGTGGGCTTAGAAATGATTACAGCATTGATTAGAGGCAGTTTGTCAGGCAGAGCTGGTAGCGACAGCTTCCAGCTGGCTGGTTCTGAGACTTGCCATTACTGTCAGTGGTGGCAGGAGATACTCCACCATCCTTCTCCATCCTTTCATTTGGGGACAGCACCAAAACCACCCTCCGATACTGAAGGTGGCAAAAGCAGAGCAAAAGGAACAAGGACAGACTATGTTTCTACACTGACCCAAAGGGAAATGAGAGGAGCCTGATCTTCAGAGCCCAATCTCTCCTCGACCTGCCAAAGTGCAAGGTGTGAGTTCAAACATGAGGTTCCTCCCTCCAGCTCCTCCTACAGCACAGCATCCCACCCAGGCCAAGGATCCCTCCGGTTTCTTCACCCCCTGACCAAGGTGTCTGTGTCTCCCCTGGCTCTAGGGGAGAGGTGGCAGCTCTGGATGCACTGACTGTCAGGACACCACACTTCAAAGCACAACCCCTGCCTGTGACCTGATGTTGAGTATTATCACAGAATCACAGAATGTCAAGGGCTGGAAGGGACTTTGAAAGATCACCTAGTCCAACCCCCCTGCCAGAGCAGGATCACCTACACCAGATCACACATCCAGAAGGATTAAAGGATTAACCAGGAGCACATCTACAAACGCCACCAGTAGCTGGAACCCCTATCCCTCCAGGAGATCATCATGTGACTGAGGTCCACAGCTCCCATGCACTCCCAGGAAACCTCCCATCTCCATCCCTCCTCAGTGGATGCTGGAGAGTATGCCATGGACCACTCATCCAAGGATCCCACTGAGTCCTAGACTCAGCTTGACTGTGTGATACTGAGGTAGTGGAGACCATGTCTTCTCATTCACCTAATTGCTGTTTTTTTGCTTGGGGGGTTCCCAAAATCTGAAGCTGTAACACCCTTTAGTGGGAAAAAATTTACAGGGCTCAAAGACTGGTAAACTGGGAGCCCAGAAACACGAGGTTCATTTCCCTAAGCTGGTTTAGGGTTTTTCTCATTTTCCTTAAGAGTGGCTAATTAAGAGGAAAGACACCTATGATCCTGGAAAAATGTCCCTGATTAGAAGAGAAATTGGTAGACACCAACTCCTCCAAGCAGGGTCTCTTCTGCTGGGAACTTGCCAGCCCAGGAAGAGTAAGAAGAGACCTAGGTGTGCCAATCTGCCAAACCACAGTACAACCCAGGATGAAAGTCCCCTGGGAGATGGGACAGAGTGGTGTATCTGAAAGCCTTTATGGGATGCTAAAACTGCAGGGAGAGTTTCTGTGACTGGTATGAAGAAGATTATCTTCCCTGAAGCAGAGAGAGCTCGTGCTGCCCCACTCACCTCCCACACCCAGCTCTGATGGAAAGGAAGATCCACCTGAGGATGATTTCCCCTCCTCTGACCAAGTTCAAACCCCTCCTCAAATCACACAGAACTGATAAATGCTCCATTAAGTCTTTCACCCTGAGAGAAAAGAAGATAAATGTTTATTTTACTTTTTACAGGAGATAAAAAGGTGCTCAAAACAGTGAGTTGATTGGTGGGTGCTGCTTTATTGTGTGCAGGATTGGGGTAGCTTCCAAAAAGAGCATGAAGATGACACACATAACCTCAGCCCTTAAGGGGAGCCCTGTTGACTAGTCTTTTATTTACAGTGGTACATCAATACTCAGAAATGTATCTGTAGTAAGAACTCTACCCCAGCAACCAACAATGTAGCAATGGCATATTGTAAGACCTGGCATGCAAAAACCCCTTTGGATGTTGGCAGTGGCTCCTGTTACTGAGTCTAATGTGGTTTGTAGTCAAGAGCTCTGCATTGGGATGTAAAATGAGAGGTCTCCTATGGGAAAGTCCACCAGGACCCCTGAAGTGGGTTTGGCCCACAGCAGGTCTATGCTATGGGCCAAGCAGGGATGCATTCACTTTTATCTCTCCTCACTTGAGTTCAGAATTTCTCAGGGTCTAAACAAAGGCATCAACTTCTCTGGCAACGCCAATGGCATCACTGTATGATTTGTGGTCACTGAGCTTTGGTTGTGGGCAAGACTCAAAGCTCCTACCATCTCTCCATCCAGTAGCTGATCTTCCTCCTTTTCTTCTCCTCTCTACCTGGCAGAGCTTGTGCATACCATGTTATACACTATTGTTGGGCTGGGTAAGGCAGAGAGTCTGCATCTCTGGAGGCTTTGAAGAGGAGGTTGGAATCTTTTGGGGATGGTCTGCACGAGTCAGCAGGCCGTGGGTACAGTCACCTTGTCCTGGCTTTCCCATCACTGCTGTCTCCTTATGCATCTCAGGAAAATCTCAGGCCATACCTTGCACAATGCTCACCCACATCTGAATGCAATCTTATCAAAGAACCAATTGCAATAATACTTGACTCTTTCAAATGATATTTCTATCTGTGGGTCTTTAGAAGCTTCATCAAAGCATTCTCCACTTTTTGGTGGAGGAAAAGGGAATATCCAAAGTTAGTCATTTATTCACAGTCATGGGACAAGCCAGGCAAGAAACACCCTCCTGCTCTCAAACTTGTAAAGGTAACATCTCCCCTTTCTGCTCCCATGGCCACCCAGACACCGCTCCCCGCCTCAGCACGTCTCTACATGTGCTACAGTAGGAGATACTGCATTTTGTGAATACCAGCATCAGGATCCTGCTCTGTGGTTTGTGAAGTGCTGTGCAGCATCATGGCTCTCTATGCTTCAGAATAAATATATTCTTGGGTGTTTTAAGGACACAACAATACACAAATTGTTTTTGCTGAAGAAGACTTGCTGCTGGCTCAGACCTACAGCCTGCTCTAAGCTGCTGGCTCACTTCCCCAGCTGTGCACACACATGCTCGCCCGCTCCAACCCGTATCAGGACCAACAACGTCCAGACAGCACAAGGTGAGAAATGGGACACTTCCCCAAATGACCCCCAGCAAGAAATGTTGGCAGCTGTCAGGAAAAGGGTGGTCCAACCTCCCTGCACCCGTTTGTCCAGTGGGTTTGTAATCTGCAGAATACAGCATGTCCAAATGTACTTCAGCTTCACAGCAAGGTGATCCTCCATGGGACTGGTCTTCAGAGACACCAAGCAGCCACAGTTGCAGCAGGAGTCACTGCAGTCTGCAAGCACTCAGCATCCTTGTGAGGATCCATCGCAAGCAAGCCCTACCTTTTTAATGACTAGGATGGAAACTGGAATCCAGGGCTCTCTTCAGGTTGCCTCTCCTCTTTTTAGTATGTCAGTTTCTTATTTTTCCATCAGACGTTTGGTGTGCAGTTGCCACAGTTGGAGGACTTAGGGAAGCATCCTATTTCCAAGCCAACAAGACCCTGCATCCATCAGATCTGGTGATTCCCTGCTAAATTCACAAGCATGCAGTCTTATACTCCAGGCAAATACAGCAGCAAGCTCATGGTCCCTCCTCCCCATCATTTGGGCAGAAGACAGCATGTATGGGGAACATTTCACAGGGCTGAAGGGCTCCACAAGCTCTCCTCCACTTTTTTGCAATGCTGTCCCTCATTAAAAAAAAAAAGAACAATGTAAAAATTGAACCAAGAACAGAACTGAGAGGAAGAAAAATTAAGACAAAAGCATAGCTGGATCTAGAAGGGCTAAGCAAGAGGGGATCAGGCTTTGAAAACAATAGAGCCCTTCAGCTGAGCTGGTTCAAGGCCGTCAGTGAAAGCGAGGAGGAAATACATCACCTTGCGGATCTGAGCTAACTCTGCTATTCGCTCCCCGAATTCCTGGGCATCTGCCTCATTGTACTCCACATCCTTGGCCCCTGGTTTCTTCCAGAAGATGCCGACTGGCTCCAGCAGCTGCCGGGTCATAAGGTGGGTGAGATCAGGAGTCCAGTGCTGGGAGGTGCCGATCACTGTGACCTTCCCAGGTCTCTCCAGCTGGATGTCCCAGCGGAGGAAGCGCAGGTTGTGCTGTCGGATGAAATCCACTCGGTAGACATGCTCGTTGGGATGCAGCAGCTTCTCACCATCCTGGGGTCTCATGTTTTTTTGCTGCAGGCTTTGGAATCGGAGCCGCATGCACCGGGTGAGCTGGTCATCATGGACAAAGGGCAGCTTTAGCATCCCTGCCTCGGCTGCCATCACCTCAGCTGTTCCTCTGCTAGGTCCTCAGCAATGTTTGGATCTCACAGAGGGCACACAGGGTGAAAAAGCCACCAAGCCCCTGGATCTGGTGCCCCCTCTCCACAGTCCCAGCAGTGCTAGGCAACCCAGGCCAGTGACGCAAAACACCCTTCAGGGCTTTCTCCGGGTGCCCTCCCGCCTCATTTGCAGATTAGGAACTGATGGTGCTGCTGTGCACAATAATCTATAGGGAAGGGATGTCTGATGTCAGCCTCCCTGGCAACCTCCCTGACAACCGCAGCTCGTTATCCTGAAATGAAGGCGTGCAGCCAGGGATGCCACCCAACATGTCTGGGTGGCAGTGGCTTTCTCTGAGTGTGTGCTCATGGGATCATTCAGGTTTGAAGGAGAGTCTGGAAGGGTCTTGTCCAACGTACTACTCAAAGCAGAACTTACATCAAGGTTAAATCATGTTTCTCGGGGCTTTGCCAATCCATCTTTGAGTATCTCCATGGATGGAGATCCCACAGCCTCTCTGGGCCTCTGTTCCAGTGTTAGACCATGCTCATGCTGAAGATAAGCTGCAGCTTGTGCTGTTGTCGTTTGTCCTATGATTGTGGATCCCCAGCAGAAGTCTGGCTCCATCTTGTACCCCACACTCCGATTAGGTAGCTGCAGACAGCAGTAAGCTCTCCCTTCATCTTCTCTCCTTCTGGATCCACTTCTCTCAGCCTCTCCTCATATGTACTGTGCCCCAGACCATCTTGGTGTCCTCCATCAAGCTCATTTCAGTATGCCACTATCTTCTTCTGGTGACCCCAATACAGTGCCCAGATGAGGGTTAACAAATGCCAGATAGAGAGAAAGAATAATTTCCCTCACCCTGCTGGCTGCACTCAATGTTAGTTTGGCCTCATGTATGCTTGGCCTTCATCTCTACAATTTTACTTGTTTGACTCATAGTCTGCTCGTCCCTCAGGACCCTGTGTCCTTTCCTGGATGACAGAGGTGGCAGGAGTCAGGCTCCACATAGATCCTGCAGCAGCAGGTGGGTCCCAGCAGCTCAGTGTGGGTCTGCGTGCGCTCAGATGGACTGGCACAAAGTTGGAGAGCGTGCTCATGTGTGGACTTCACCTTAGTGCTTCTGAGAAAGGGGAACTCAGGTCTAGTCTTTGTCTTAATGCTTGTCTCTTTGGGTCAGGTGGAGAAGCAGGCCCAAGATGCAAGCAACCTCCTTCCAGGCACTGTAGGGATGCTCTGAGCCCACATGAGCACTAATGAGACCATTGTGCCCAACCTGGTTCCTCAGCAATTGCTAGGCACTATTACATCCAGAGCGTTGGTGCTGTGCTGGTGGGTTGTCCAGACAGTGGATGGGATAAAGGGGATAGTGGTGACTGCTATTCTCTTTGCAGGGTGCTGTATGGCTCCATGAAACTCTGGATCCTGAAGAAAGATGCCATGCCAAGCCATGTTTCCCTCTGTCAAGCAGACCTATTAAACAATGGCTCAACCACAGATACGGTTTTAGGTACACCACAGAAAAGGCCTGATTCCTGCAAGCATACTGTGGTATCTTTGGGATATAGTCACTAGTTTGGACACTTGGGGAGTGCAGGGATTTCAACACAAAGCTTTTGACATTGTGTGGCATCAAGTTATTTGGGTTGTCTCTGTCCTGTCTGTGACTCAGGTTGGCTTCTGCCACATTCCATGTTTGAAGGGCACTTTGGGAGCTCGAAGTGTATCAAACTAACTCCAGAAAAGAAGCTTTTCTAAAACAGTTTTACAAAAGGCTGTGCCAGCACCTGCACTATGTCACACTTGACTCACAATCACCCAGTATGATCCCTGGAGGCTATCACTTTGACTTCAAGAAGAAGTCCCAAAAAAAGATCATCAGAAGCTGGCCTTGGCCAGACAAGACACATACATCAGGGGCTCAAATGAACTCTTGCCTCACTTGTTTACTAGCTTTAAAACACCTTTAGCAACAACTGTCGATTCAACCCTTGGGTTTTAAAAGTTAGAAATGCCTTCAGATAAACCTGGAGACATTTTTAAGTTCAGCTACATGTGACAATGTCACACGGACCTTGCTTAGACTGCCTTGTTTCTTTTACATCCATATGTAGAGGCAGTAGAAGGAGCAATGACCTTGCACCTAATGATGAATGGCCTGCAGTGGGGGTCCAAGCCTCAGGCACCATGTGATGTTCCTTCCCCGTCCTGCTGAGGTATAAGATCAGCCTTCGTGGTCTCCTCAGAGAGCAATAACTAACCCCAAGTTGTAGAAGACTTATGCAAAATGGACTTTGGGAGATGGATGACATCAGAGCCAACTGCTCCTGGTGTCACATACAATTGACCCTGTGTTCTGGAAGCAACTGAAGGGGAAGGAGACCAGGCTAAGTGGTGGAGATGCAGGGTTGTCTGAACCACTTGATTTCAGATGCTGGCCCCTGTCACTAATTTGTTGAACAATACCAATGCAACTTGTGGGAGTACATGTACAGATCCAGACAACCCTTTAGGACAAAGTGCTGCTGGAAATTATTTAACCTCTCTTCATTTCTTTTCATAAGAATGAGACACCTTTGAAGGGTCACAGAAAGGATGTTATAGAGCCAGATCACACATAAAGCCATGTAGGATCAGGAAAGACATGGGATTTTAGAAAAAAAAATAGCTCTAATTTAAATTCCAGTAACACATTCCCACTCGGTGACTCAAAAAACATAGGCTTAATGGGACATAGGAACATGGAGAGGGACTTGGAGCAAGGTGGAAGAATGTGTGTGAATAAGATCATCTCTTGGGATACACAGGGATGTGCTGGCCCATCCTTGAAGGTATTCCCCCTCCCCACACTTGAAACAGTTTCACTGTGTGACATGGAGTGACACACAAACCTTAAGTTACATCCTTGTGTAAATCAGGGTTACATCTTCTAGGGTCAAAGGGAAGCCTGGACCAAGAGCCCTGTACTTATATTTCAAATACAAACACCTGCATTAGCATCTTTCAGCTCCTCTCAGAACCTGAATCAGATACATTTTGGTGTCCAATGACAGTTTAAAAACCTAGTGTGTGCTGCCTTGCCTGTCTTCTCAACTGTTGCCTGTATCAGTATATTGACCATTCAGTACTAGAGATATGCCCTGCAGGCATTGGGTCCTATGTGTGGAGATGCTTGAGGGCCAAGCAGCAACAGGCACCTCCAGCAACATTATGAAAATTTCACATAAAACAATACCAGGGACCAAGTGACCCATTATTTCTGAGCCAATGAAAGGCTCCAAGATCTTCAGCAAGGACCACACTCTAATCCCAGGACAGCCAGCACAGCAGTTGTCTCTTTCGACCAAGGGGCTAATCTGTGCCCTTGACATCTCCCATTTTGGTTTAAAAGTTGCTGCTGCTGTTAGTTTACAGCCATGTTTACTCCTTGAAATTCATCCTAAACCCTCACAGCACACTGCGAAAGTCCCATTTAATTCAGAGGTCTCCAAAAGCAGGACTGTCATGAAGCATGTCGGACCAGAGCCCTGTAGTGAACACCACAGCAAACTGAATATAACTGGGAGGGAGGGCTTGGGGAGAAGCCTGCAGCTTGTGCTTCTGCCAGAAAACAACCTTTCTGAAAGAAAGAGGAGGCAAGCAAAGAAGAGTGTCTGAGAGTTAAGAGCATGGAAAATGAGAAGTCACAAACACACAGAGCCGAATTGTCAAGGGAGGAAAAGCAATGCCATTGGCAAACCGAAATAATGAGGTGTCCAAAGGGAGCAGGCTTCTGTTTGGCTGGCATTTCCCTGGGCAGGGTTGGAAGTGAATGGTGAGGAGGGAAGACAGTTTGCCTGCTTGCCCTTGGGACACATCGACACAGAGGAACAAGCTAAACAACCCCTTGCACCACATCTCTAACAACAGCCACAGCAGTCACCACAACCACCATGGGAGGAAATATTATTGTGTATTCAGAAGCCAACAGCAGCTAACTTGTTCACATATAAAGAAAAAAACTTGATTTTGACAGAAAATGGAGATGCTGCAACAAACATAAATTCCCGAGCTTAGCGCTCGTGATCACAAAAGCCACATGCAGCAGAGACTGGAAGTACCACAGCACACAGAGCAGATGCAAAGGTATAAGGTGGAGGGAATATTCAGACCCTGTGGAAATACTCAGACTCTGTGGGTCTGTTGCAGGTGTGGGTGAAGCAGGTCATGCTGTCTGCACACACTATAGGACTTTAGTGACTGCCTTTTGCAGTAGAATCTAGGAAAAGTTGTGTGCAACTTACTGGTCTATTGTCCTACAATGAGGAATGTCTGCACCAGGGTCTGAACACTCCTGTCTTGGCTTTCACAGAACTGACTTCTTCTGTCAGCTGAGGAGATGGTGGAGACAAGCACAAACAGTCCAAGGATGTGGTACTGCTCACTTCCTTCCCCTCTGTACCTCTGTGGTTGCTCCCTGGGTCTGCAGCCCCTTGCTCTGGTGAAGCTCCTTGGTGGCTTTCTGGCCCACAATGCAGTCCCTGTGAACCCCACACTGGAAGAAGCATGCTCACATGGTGCAATCCAACCATGGGACATGCCAGGGATGGATTCTTTGGGGAAGCAGTGGCTTGGGAGAGATACTGATACCCTCAAATCACCCCACCTGGCGCAGCACAAGGTGTCTTGCCAAGGTGGGCATACACTGAGCAGCTGAAGAGAGGTTACACCATGAGAACTGGGGAAATGGGGCCAAACACTGCAGCTGAGCATCCTGAAGTTTTTCTTGGTTTTTTTAGGCTATTATTGGGTGGGGAGTGTCAAATTTGGGATCTGCAGGACAGAAGAGAACTTGATCCACTTGGTTAAGAAGAAACTGACCAAGGGTTTGTCTTGAGTGTGATGTGACTGCAGCCATGAGGACTAATTCCCCTTGAAAGACAGTCCTTTAAGGGGGGGTTTTGCATGTGAACAGTTTTTCAGGACCTGAGGCATCCCTGAAGAAGCAGTTTTGCAGATGAACAAACATAACATGAAGCTAAATTGTTGAAGACAGGCTTTCCCATGGCATGGGGGACTGCTTACCTTCTGCCACAGAGACTCCCGGGATGCCAGGGATGAGCAAGCAGCCACAAACCAGCAGTTCCCAACCTGGCCCTGATGCAAGTCATGGGAGCTGATCCCATCCACAAAAAGATGTGGATCATTGCAGATTTCCTGTGGGACAGGAGAAACACAAATACACTGGGTGAGAAGACAGGGAAATCAGGAGCAAGGTTTCTTGACAAAGGTAAAATTTCTTTCTCTTTTCCTCAGGCTGCATTTAAAACTTGCCTGCAGATTTTGCTCATCATGCCAGTGGGAGGAGGACCCTGATCTGCCTTCTGCTCTCACCAGGACAAAGACAGCATCACTGACAAATTAACGCCAAGCCTATTCCCTATTCTGCTCCAGTATCAGCATAGTTTTGCTACAATTATCCCTGGTGATAATGGTATGTTTTCACACCATTACAGCGCTAGTGATTCATACCCTCTTCTAAGTCTACTTGTTATTTCTCAGAAGCCCCTCATCTCTCTCCATGACTGCTTTACAGGCTTCTCATAAAATCACAGAATGGCTTGGGTTGGAAGGGACCTTAAAGATCATCTAGTTCCAACCTCCCTGACATGGGCAGGGACACCTTCCACTAGACCAGGTTGCTCAAAGCCCCATCCAACCTGGCCTTGAACACTTCCAGGGATGGGGCATCCACAACCTCTCTGGACAACGAGCCTCATAGTGAAGAATTTCTTCCTAATATCTAATCTAAATCTACCTTCTTTCAGTTTGAAACCCTTACGCCTCATCCTATAACTACATTTCCTGATAGAGTCCCTCTACATCTTTTCCGTAGGCTCCTTTTAAGTACTGAAAGGCCACAATAAGGTCTCTCCAGAGCCCTCTCTTCTCCAGGTTGAACAACCCCAACTCTCTCAGCCTGACCTCATAGGGGAGGTGCCTCAGGTCCCATAATCATCTTCACGGGCCTCCTCTGGCCCTGCTCAAGCAGGTCCATGTCCTTCTTATGCTGGAGGCCGCAGAGCTGAACATAGTACTTTGGATGAGTACTGTGAGAGATACAAATAAAGGGGCAAAATCCCCTCCCTCAACCTGCTGGCCACGCTTCTTTTGATGCAGCCCAGGATGCCACTGGCTTCTGGGCTGCAAGTGAACATTGCCAGCTCATGTCCAGATTTTCATCTACTGGCACCCCCAAGCCCTTCTCTGCAGGGCTGCACTCCATCTCTTCACCCCTCAGCCTCTATTTTTGCTTGGGATTGCCCCAACCCAGGTGCAGAACCTTGCACTTGGCCTTGTTGAACTTCAAGAGATTTGCATGGGCCTAACTCTCAAGCCTCCCTCTCTCTCTTCTTTTGCTCTGGAGAGTGTGAGACCATTGCCCAAATCCACTCTCTCCCATACTGGAACTTGTGGATCCATGACAAAATATAACCCTGAAGGAGCAGGGGAGAGCCGGGCACTTAGATGAGGAATCGCAGTGCCTGAATCAGAGAGCTGACCCAGAAAAGCTCAATGCAGATTGAGGGCTCAGCCATGGTCACAAGAAGCTAAGGTCCAAAAGCCAAGAGGTCCATCCTTCCAGATTTTAGCATAGCAAATAAAGAAAATTCATCAAGCCAAAAGTTTTGCAGCTGAGCTAGGAGGATTAAATGCTCATTCCGACACCAAAACCAGCATGGTGGATAATGCATAGGCACCGTGGAGATGGACAGACTTGGTCAGTAGGCAGCTACGAGGTGAGTTCATCCTCCGGCCACTCATGCACCAAACACATCACCTTTCCTCCACCTGGCTCTTGACAGCTGCCCTCCCTTCTTCTTGCTCTCACTTAGAGCCTGGCCAAGAAAGCACTTAAGTAACAGAGAGTGTTGAGCAAGCTTCATGTGAAACACTGCTTTTTCTTTTTCTTTTCTTTTCTTTTGATCAGTCCAGTTTGAAAGGTCATGTCCAGCTGGAGGCTGGGAGCAGACAGGACAGGCTAAAAGCTGAAAGAATCTTTTCTACTTTGTTATTACATTTAATTTGAAAAGGAGAAAAAAAAAAAAAAAACAAACAGATTTTTCTTCTTCCCACACACATCTCAGTTTTTCAGGCTGGCTACACCCAGAATAACATGTTCCTCCCCAACAATGCATATGAGGACTTGCACTGCCTCTGCCCATCATGGGGAGGAATAGGAACCGCTGCTTCCTAAGCACCTTCAGCTATTCTCCCCTAACCCAGCCAGCATCGTACACCTGAAAAAACACCAGAGCTCGATCCAAACACAAACTGGGCGGGGATGAAACCCAAGGGAGAGGGCTAATCCCCTCCCAGCTGCTGTCGTTGCAGGAGGTTGAGATAAGCGCTAGAGGGAAGCAAGCTGCCAGCGACCAAAGGCAAGAGCCACCTTCACTTTCCAGCACCGCTGAATGCAGATGGGGCTGAGAGAGGAGCGGTGGGGTTTCACTCCTGTTTCATACCACCGAGGAAGGACCAGCAGCGGGGGATGCGTCTGTTCTGTCTGTTGGTGATGGGGATGTCTGCAAGATCAGCTCTTAGCGATTCTAAGATGGGGGGCTGGGGAGGTTTGGGGGGCAGAGGCACTGTGTTTGTCCCATTTGAGAACCACAGCAGCCCTTTGTACATTTGGGTGAATCTGCAATGTGCAAAAAATGAGTTGCCTGGTATTATGTAGGCAGGGGAAAATGTGAAAGCATGAAAAATATATCCTGCTTGGCAGAAATCAGCGTAGGGTAGAGCATGGCAGGTGCTCAGAGACCTTTCCTAAGAGCAGAGCTGCCAGTTAACTGTGATTTCCCATCACCAGGATGTGATTTCCTGTCACCAGGAAAGAGTTTGCAAATTAAACCCCTGGGGTTGCTCATTTTAATAGAGGGAAGCCCTATGTACTCAACAAAAAAGCAGCCTGCCCTGGCACAGATGAGGGTTGCAGCTCAGGAGACCCTGGTGTCTCAGACCCATGGCAGTAACAAAGGTGTTATGGCTGGCAACACTCATGCTGGGGCAGGCTCTCTGCAAAACACAATTCTCATTTGACTCAGCTTCTCTTCCCACTAATGCAGATGGGTCCCTAAGAGCACACTGTTCTTGAAGGATTCATTCAGGCAGCTCTTCAGATGCAGTAGTAGGCATTTCCTATTCAGGTGAACACTTGGATGTGGCATTTCAAGGTGCTTTTGGTCCAGCAAGGTTGTGATTGAAAGCACACACTTGCTCTACAACTTAGCAGCCCATGGACTTTTTAACCTCCTTCCTTGTGCAAAACCCCATGGCAGTTTGCAGATGAATTGGAGGTTTCCTATAAGCATGAAGGGTGTTAAATGCCACAATCTGTCGCTGTGGCAGGGGGTGACAGCATCTCCATTCACCCAGGATCTTGCATGCCTGAAGATGCATCAGGCCTTGGAGGAGTGATGCTTTTCACAAGGATCAACCCGGTATGATATGCAGGCCCAGGTGGAAGGAAACACCAACTGAGCTTTGCGCAAAATTTGCGCAAATACCAAAATGCTCTATGAGTCTTCCCAGGAGTCCACCCTGAAGGGCAGAGAGGGGTTGCCATGCTTCTCTGCAGAAGGACCATGCAGCACCCTCAAGTCCTGTGTCTGAGCTCCATCCCAGTGGACTCCCAGTGATAATAAGCACAGAATCACTAAATCAATGGAGTTAGTAGGAAGTTCTGGAGATCATCCATCCCATCCCACCTACTCAAAGCAGGGTCAGCAAGAGCTGGTTGCCCAGGATTGTGTTCAGACAGGTTTTGAGTCTCTCCAGGGATGGAGACTTCATAACTTCTCTGGGCAACCCATGCCAGTGTTTGGACCACCCTCACAGTAAAAAAGCCTCTTGTCATGTTAAAATGGAATTTCATGTTTTTCAGTGTGTGCTCACTGTCTCTTGTCCTGTGTCATTGTGCACCACTGAAAAGTCTGGCTCTGTCTTACTCATTCCCTGCTATCAGGGATTTATGCATATCATTAAGATGCCCTTAAGATTTCTCCAGCCTGAAGAGTCCCAGATTTCTCAGCCTCTCTTCATGTCAGATGCTCCAGTCCCTTAATGATCTTCATGGCCCTTTACTGCACTTGCAGAGGAGAAGGCAGCATTGCCTCCTTGCTTTAACACTGTGGAGCTGATCCCATCAGGGCAAGACACATCTGTAGGTCAGTCTCCCCTTCTCCTCCTGAGAAGGTTTCCCAAATCCGTTAAACTTGAGCTTTCCAATATTAAATCACTTGAATTCTTCCACTGAAGCTGCTGAGCTTCCCCACACACATTTTAGTCCTGTTCTAGACTGTGTGGCCTTCATTTCTCAGGGATGATGGTCCCTGAGTGCTCTGACTGTATGGATGTGGGAGAAAGGGACCAAGGCACTGCTTCAGCAAGGCTGCAATGCACACAGGATTGCACAGAGAACTGCAAGGCCTCTGCATGTGATGAAGCACTTCCAGGCTGCAAAGCATCCTTAGAGATATGAAACACCAAGGCTACATACAGAGGTGGGTAATGAACTACAGACCAGTAGGAACTATGTCAAAAAGAGCCAAGAAGAGCACTGAACTTAATTTTCCTGCGGTCAGAGCTGAAAGAGATAAAGAGCATGTTCTTCAGCCAGACCGAATTATAGAGCCTGGGGTTTGTATGGGCAAGGGGAGGCCAGAATACAAGATACTCTGATCATAGAAGGTCATCACTTTGCTTTCCTTCCCTCCCTTCCATGCAGCAAACAGAAATCAGGTGAATAACATTTACCCAGGTGGGCACTTCTCCAAAAAGCAAACACCACATCACCCTCCTAACACCACAACTCTGAAAGAAAAAGGCAGCCACATACATGCACACCCAGAAATGCCTTAAGAACCTTTTGTGTTCAGGTCTCAGCCACCACAGAACCAGCTCAAACTGCCCCGTGGCACCCAAGGCTTCAGCAAACAGTAAGCCCATCCTGTCCTTCATCTCATCACAGACAGATGCTGGGATGTGGCTGCTTCTGGTCTGGGCACAGATGATGAAGAGCAAAGAACAGTGGGGGAAAGCCAAAAGCTATGACTGCAGGGAAGCTATGGCTTGATGTCTTGCTCTTAACTCCACCTTGGCCAAGAAAGCCATCCATGCCTCTTCACCCCTAAGGAGAACCTGTCCTGAAGGATCCCAAGGATCCTAAATACCACCAGAGATCATCTTCCCTCCCTAAAAGTGTCTGCTGAAATGGCCATTGAGCACCAGGCAACAAAATACAACTTAGAGAAAGCTTGTGTGGATTGTCCTATAGAAAGATATAGCCTGATAACACAGGGACGGCCAAACTAGAGATTCAAAGTTCTGGTGATATATATACTTGCAGAATCACAGAATCGCTATGGGTGGAAAATGCCTTTAAGATCATCAAGTCCAACCGTTACCTAACTCTACCAGTGCCACGACTACACCATATCCTTGAGCACCATATCTATACATCTTTTAAATACATCCAGGGATGGTGATTCAACCACTTCCCTGGGAAGCCTGTTTTTCTTCATGTCCAATCTATATCTCCCCTGGAATAACTTGATGCCTTTTTGTCTTGTCTTATCAGTTGTGAACTTGTGAAAAGAGACCAAGCTACAACCTCCTTTCAGGTGTTTGTAAAGAGTGGTAAAGTCTCCCATCAACCTCCTTTTCTTCAGACTAAACAACCCCAGCTCCCTCAGTCACTTCTCATAAGTCTTATTCTCAAGACTCTTCACCAGCTTCCTTGCCTTTCTCTGGACCCACTCCAGCATCTTTATGTCTTTCTTACACTGCGGCAAGCAAAACTGAACACAGTACTCCAGGTGCGTCCTTCCCACATCCTTCCTCCTGCAAGGGATGTGGGACAGAGGTGGAAATCACAGCTGTGACTGGAAAAGACTGTTGTGGTACCTGTCAATGAGAGGCTGTTTACAGAGGTATCAGGTCTGGCTTATGGGAACCCAGAATGGGCCAGTTTGCTCCCTCTGGGTTTGACTTATTCAAGTCGATTAAGAGAAAAAAAAAAAAAAAAAAAAAAAAAAAGCCCAAATGAGAAAAATTAATTGGCAATTGGTGGTGTAATTTTGCTTCTCACTAAAAAGCATATGGGCTTCTTCTCCTCTGCTCTCCCCTTTGGTGCTCCTTCCCCCAACACACACAATTTCCTTCCAAATGCATTTAAACCAGAACATACTGCCATCGTCTTCTCCAGCTAGACCAATTCCACACAGGGTAGTAATGAGCAAACCCCTCTCTAACTGGCTTTATAATCAGTGTCTGTCTTATCATAAATGTTTCCCAGTGCAGATTTCTGAGCTTCAGATTCACTTGGGATCTGGATCGTGTCAAGCCAGATGCAGGGAGGGAAAAAGCTACGGGGGCAAAATAACCATGTGAAATACAACATCTGCTGCACGCCAGGACCGTTTTTTGCTAACAAGATTTTGCAAGGAGCAGGCTGGTCTAATTGCATTGCAGAGCTTGGCTGTTTCAGGAACAAAGCTTCCACTCAGACTTGCAAAATCAGCAAGATAATCTATTAGTGTGGCTGTGCTCCCCCCGCCCCAGGCAACGGGGAACCAGAAGGATCCTGTGTCTTAAATGCCACTCACAGAGCCAGGAGAGCAAGAGGCATCCAAGCACAGGGAGAAATGGTGACACAGTGGACAAAGAGGTCCCTGCACTGCCTTGTAGCAGGTACCTGCACTGGGATGAGATTTTGCAAAAAGGGCAGTTGAAAAAATTTGCACCAGTGTTACACAGGGAAGGGAAAATAAAGAGAGGTTAGAAAATCAGGGGTCTGTGTTTTCAGAGGGATTATCATAGAGTCAGAGCGTCATAGAATCATAGAAAGGTTTGAATTGGGGGGGACCTTTCAAGGTCATCTAGTCCAACCCCTCTGCAGGGACATCTGCAACTAGAGCAGGTTGCTTAGAGCCCCAGCCAAACTGACTTGGAATGGTTCCAGGGATGGGACATTGACCACCTCTCTGGGCAACCTGGGCCAGTATCTCACCATCCTCAGTGTAAAAGATTTCTTCCTTCTCTCTAGTCTAAACCTACCATATCTTAGCTTAAAACCATCACCCCTTGCCCTGTTACTACAGGCCCTACTAAAATTTATATTTTCAGTGGCTTGGTTTCATAGACTTGGTTTCATAGAATCGCTTTGGTTGGAAGAGACCTTTAAGACCATCGAGTCCAACCATTAATGCAGCACTGCCAGGTCCACCACTAAAACATGTCCCTCAGCACCACATCTACATGTCACATCCCTCCAGGGATGGTGACTGCACCACTGCCCTGGGCAGCCTATTCCAGGGCTTGACAACACTTTTGGGGAAGATATTTTTCCTAATATTCAACCTAAACCTCCCCTGGCACAACTTAAGGCTGTTTCCTCTTGTCCTATGGCTTGCTACATGGGAGAAGAGACTGATCCCCACCTCTCTCCAACCTCCTTTCAGGCTGTTGTCAAGAGCTAGAAGGTCTCCCCTGAGCCTCCTTTTCTCCAGGCTCAACTACCCCAGGTCTCTCAGCCACTCCTCACAAGACTTGTGCTCTAGACCCTTCCCCAGCTTCGTTGCCCTTCTCTGGACACACTCCAGCCCCTCAATGTCCTCCTTGGAGTGAGAGGCCCAAAACTGAACCCAGTATTCAAGGTGCAGCCTCACCAGTTCCCAGTCCAGGGGGACGATCCCTGACCTAGTCCCGCTGGTCATACCAGTGCTTATCCAAGTCAGGATGCTGGTAGCCTTCTTGGCTAAACAATAGGGAGGTATGCTGCCTCCCTGGCACCCGGATAAGAGACTTTACAAAGAGGATCCCCAGCCTAGTACACCCCTCTGATTACTACCCATTACTGATTTTTCAGATGGGTAGTGAGGAAATTGCGACAAAAAATCTGAGGGGAATTAAGAATGATTTTAGGGCTGTGGGGAGACTGACTCGGGACTCAGGAGCCCAAGTAATCTTCTATCTTGCCAGGCCCGGGAAATAATAATGGAAGAAACTGGAGAATATCAAAGATTAATAGCTGGCTCCAGGGCTGGTGTCACAGACAGAACTTTGGGTTCTTTGATCATGGCTTGATATACACGACACCAAGCCTGCTGGCAGGAGATGGGGTACATTTATCCAAGCGTTGGGAAAGGATTTACTCACAAGAGACAGTGGCTCTCATTGAGAGGGCTTTAAACTAGAATCGAAGGGGGAGGGGGACAAACCTATCTCTGCTATAGATAAACCTTGGGGGGGGTCGCACCAGTGTTGGAGGCGCTATCTGTACCTCGGATTAAGTGCATATATGCCAATGCTCATAGCTTAGGAAATAAACAGGGGGAGTGAGAGGCTATTGCACACCAGGGAAACCATGATATAATTGCTATCACGGAAACGTGGTGGGATGATTTGCATGGTTGGAGGAGTGTTGGAATAGGTGGTTACAGGCTCTTTAGAAGGGACAGACAAGGTAAGAGAGGTGGAGGGGTAGCGTTATATATCAAGGAATGCCTTGACTCTCATGAGTTCAATGTTGGACATACCCATGTGGAATGTTTATGGATAAGGTTAAAGGGGAAGGCCAGTGAGGCTGATATCCTGGTGGGACTCTGCTACAGGCCACCTGACCAGGATAAAGACACGGATGAGGCGTTCTTTCAACAGCTTGGAGGTGTCTCGCGTTCACTAGCCCTTGTTCTCGTGGGGGATTTCAACTTACCAGATGTCTGCTGGAAGTACAACACAGCAGA
>JAAGNO010022326.1:0-13784 GCA_033439905.1 Ceryle rudis
AGCTTGAAGGGAATAATTATCACTTCATTATCATTGTAATTTTAAAAGAACAATCAGATCCATGTTACACCACCTGGCTGCATATCCCTATGTTCTATCTCCAGTTAACATCTAATGACCTTCTCATTCTTCAGGAGATTAGCAAAAGCAAAATAAACTAAATTATTAGTAACAGTTTGGTTTCCAATTTATATTCAAAACGTAGCACGCTTGTTATCCAATACTGTTGGTTAATATTTGTATATTTTTTTTTTCATCTGACGTCACCAAAGTCTATTCTCTTCAGGCTTGTTTTTTGAAGTGCTAAAGATGTTTGTTCAGCTATGTAGAACAATTGACTCAAATGTGTATTTTTTTTAATGCCAATAAATATTCTTTATGTTAGTGTTTTCCTGAGTAATGTGACATTTGTTTCAATTTGTTTTCTTTCCATCTAGTTCAACTCCACAGTTATTTGCTATTTGAACTGTCATAATGCTGCAGCACTCTAGTCATCAGCCACAACCCCACTGACTAAAGACAGAACAAAGAGGATATAAATCTGCCAAGTGGCCCAGAGAAAATGAGTTTCCCTTTAGTCACAGGTGAGTAGTGTGGATCACTGAACATTCAGAAGGGGGTACCAAAGAGAGAAACCAGGACTTTAATACAGACAAGAAAAACTCTGTTTCTCTGTTTGTGTCTTCTTAGAGGCTGGAGCTGAGTTTCTTTTCTGAAAAAATTATCCAAAGTCAGTGCATGCAGACAGGGACATAAACCAACTATTAAAAAACCAGAGGAGGTTAAAGGAATTGTCTCCCAAAAAAACCACAATTAGAAAGTCAGGAGAGAAGCCCAGAGGAAGTACAGTCCCTGGGGAAGGGCAAGAATTCAGGTAGAAAAGCCTGGTTAAATATGCTGCAAGTGCATGATAATTTCAAAAAGATAAGCTCACTGTTCCAGACCTGAGATACAGCTGCAGCCATCAAATGCCTTGGTGAGAGAATTTTCAGAGATATATCAGGGATGGAAGAGAGACTGGAGGTGGGATGAAGTCATAAGGGAGTTTAGGGTAACGACTAGCTTAGGAACAGAGAGAAAGGAAGCTTGCCCAAGCCCATGACTGATTGAGTCCCCATGCCTGGAGGTATTTCTGAGTTGTGTAGGCATAGTGCTGAGGGATATGGTTTAGTCGAGGTCTTGTCAGTGTTAGGTTAATGACTGGACTAGATGATCTTTAGGTAGGTAAGGTTTGCAGATAGGCTTCTTAAGTGTGGTAAGTGAGGAAATTCATCAAACAGTCAGAGTGCAAGAAAGGCACCTGAAGACTCTGGGAGATACCATGGAAGCAAAATGGAGAAAAGCAAATGAGAGGTTTATATTTGTGACATGAGGAAAGAAGGGAAGAGGAGTAGGAAGAGCAAGAAACCAAAGGCAAGAGGGTGCTTGTAGCGTCATTCTTATGTCTTGTCTTTGAAAAAATCAGCGAAAATTTGTGCAGAGAGGGAAGTGGAGGCAGGAGAAGCAATATGGAGGCAAGACACTAGTAGTCCTGAGGGGATGAGTCTTAGGCGTTTCAGTTTTCACAGTAGGGCTATCCACAGAAAAAACATACTTGACCAGGTCAAGGAGAATTTAGGCCTCCATGAAGCGTTGTTTTGTATACTAGTCACTGAACATGGTAACACTAAAACAAGGACTTACGCCCATTTAAAATTTCACAGATCCTTTTCTAAATTAATTTGACACATCTACAACCACCCTATGTGTAGAGATGAGTTTCTTTCAGTAAACAGACCACTATGTCAATGCCTAGGGATAGGAGATTTTGTAATAAACGCTTCAGACTTGGTACTGCTCTGCTCCAAGAAGACTTTTCAAGTTTCTGAGAAATATTTAAAGGATATACGAAGCACCAGTATGCTGTCTGTATTGTGAAGTTCTCTGATATGGACTTCATGCTTCAGGAAGACTGTCACAATAGTCTCTGAGCTAATTGTATTCACATACAAGTTGGAAGACACTCACTCCATTTACAGTTTGCATTTAAAAAAAAGAAAAAAAAAAAGAAAAAAGAAAAAAGAAGACGACTCCATGATTGCACACAAATATTTAACCTCACAGAAATGCAGATTACCTGTTTTCTTTCAGTTCCAAAAGCAGGTAAAAATTTACTAAAGGTGCTTGCTGGGAATCTGCACTAAAGAAAACATAACTCACTCTTGCATCTTTGGCTGCTTAAAAGCATCAGGTGGACTACAGGCATTTTTTTTTTTAAGCTCAGATAGACATTAATTTTCACAGCGGAAAAAAAAGATAGAATTCAGAACTTCATGTATCAGATTTTCCCAATATCTTCCTGGGTGCAAATCCCACCTTAGATCCAGCAGGAAATGTCCTTTTTGCTTACCATCCCTATTAAGCTCCTTCAAAATAGTCACTTGGTTTTTTTCACTACATCTGACAAAGCTTCTATTGTTCTTTTCAAGAGGAAGAATTTAGTGCACTTAGAATTACAATATTTAGACCTACAAATATGTCACTTGATCATCAAAGCTAATTATCATTTTTACCTTATGATTCCTGAAGGATGTATAGCTGCCTAATTCACCTAAAAGAGCTTCTAATTTATGTTTAAAGATATAATTGTCCATGTTAGAGCTAATTATCTCATCTGTGTATTCAGAACCAACAGGAGAAAGCAAAACTTTTCTCTGCTCTTTCACTTTGTTCACCAGTGGTCAAATGCCAAGTTCAGATGTTGAGTTAGTGCTGAATGACAATCACACCAATCACCCATGGAACTCAATGTGGACAGGACAGATGGTATTTGACTGAGCCAGTCACCTTAAGAATCTTTTATAATCAATGCTGAGAAAGAGCCAGTTAGGTCTGATTCACCTCGTCCCAAAGGAGAAGTCTAAAATAAGTCAGATGAGTCATGCCACAGAAATGCTGATTTCTCAACAGAAAGTTTGATGGGAGCTGTGGAGGGCTACCTTCAATTTAGTTAACTACATTTCTGAGATCTAAAGTTAGGTAAGCTGAATCTCATCAGATGTGTCTGTACTACTGCCTGTTCACTCTGAGCAGAAAGGTATAAAATGAACACAAGTAGTTTCATTAACAGTGAAAAAAAATTAGGTTCACCAGAGAATAATCATGTTTTAAAATAAAAATGAGATCCTAAAACCATTTTTGCTACATATTTTTTTGGTGACTGGTTATCAAACTATAGCATTTACTTTTGGGTCATAAATACTGCAGAAGCAAACTATCCTAGTGACAGCTAACAGCTATTGAGTAGAACTTGAAAGAAGCATGAAAAATAAAAAAAACTTTTTTATTCTAAAAGTCCTTTGGCAACATAATAGGTATACGTAATGAAAGCACTGGTGGAACAGACCAAAGCAGGGTGCTGCTGGCTGATTACTGGTTGCAATCAAAGGAAAATCTTTGAGAAAAATACTGAACAAGAAAGAAAGCCAGGGTGAGACAACAGTAGTAGCTGGGAATGTGCTAGAAAAATACACTGCATACCAGAAAAAAAAGACTGGAGTACTAAAGAAATTAGTTTAAAGCAAAGGCAGGCAGAGAATTTGAACAGTAATTGGGAAGGTTTTCTTTTCACAGTCAGAAGCTGGTGGAAAGTATGTTCGTCATTATCAGTTTGATGGGTCTAACAGCTTCTACCACAGTAGCAAGTTAAAAAAAAAAAAAAAAAAAAAAAAAGTACGGTATACCATTTATTCCTATCAGTTACCAAGGGACACTGAGATTATATGGTAAAACCCAAATATTCCTTGAAAACTGGGTTATATGTCATCATTAATAAAAATGATACCCTGCCTTAATGAAGTAAACACCCAGGAGATACAGAATAATTAAAAGAAAGCTTCACTTCCTATATAAAATGCTGTAGGAAAGGTTATAACCATTTCTTTTTAATGCATTTTGAGGGATGAAACCAGGAGAACTCTTGTCAAAAAGTGATAGGTTTTTGACTGAACTGAGTAGGAAATTTGTAACTTGACTATTGCTATATTAGGCTATGAAAGCTGTTTTTCTTAATGAAAACTGTCAACGCAATGGGAAGTATAAGATAGCTATCATGATGTGCGTGTTTGATAATAGCAGGGCCAGAGTATGATCTGATAATGAATGACCATATCTGCCAAATATTATACTATTTTTAAATCTGATACAAAATTCACCCCTTGTGTGTGGTTGTGTTTTCTTTCCCAGAAGTGCTGAGACACATGGTCTGAGAGCTAGTAGTCCTATCATTTTACTGTCAGATAAAATCTCTTTGGACCTTTTTGACTGTGTCTGTTTGATCCTAGTGGGGCATCTCTAGCAACACCCATAGAGGTTAGCTCTTGGACTCCCCTCAGTGTGTCACAACAGCTACCTGACTGGTAGAAGAGGGATAAAATTATGGGAAGATCCACGGATAACTGACTGGAACTGGGTTGTACCTGAAGTATTTGTTGGGGATACAATAGTCAGCATAGGATATGTGTACTCTGATAGAAATTAATACACTCTTTTCTTTCATTGATATCAATAGCATGGTTGGAAAATGGAATTCACAAGTTTGTGGAGAAAAAAGCCCAGCTTCTGAAGTACACATAGTAAGTGTGTCCAGTGTCATCATGCATAAATTATACAGTGTGATCATTGATTTCCAGACTGAAAGATTGAAAGATGTTCCTCATGATTACGGTAGTTATGCCTTCTCTTGGAGAACACTGGATGTGACTTTTGATGACCTTATAATACTGGGCATGTCACATTTCTGGAATAAGATATATACTAGGGCCCACATTGGTAATGTCAGTTCAGGAGTAACAATACACATAGGGTTTTGCATAACTCAGCCCAGCAATTGTCACAGCAGGCTTTTTAGTACCGCACTGCTGTGCCACAGCTGAACAACAAGATAGTGGTGCCAGCTTCAATCTAGTGATGACCAGATGTCTCCTGACCAGAAAGAGGCAATTTAAATCACTGTCCAGGTCCTTAAGAGCTTGCACCACTTCCTAGCATATGGTCAGGAAGGACATTTTCTGCAATCATAGATTACTAGCCTATTGCAAGTCATTCATTCAGCCTCACATTCACAGGCCCTGGCCCTCACGGGGGACCTCAGCCACCCCAAAATCTGCTAGAGGGACAACACATCAGGACAAAAGCAAATCCAGAAGGTTCCTGGAGTGCACTGATGGTAACTTCCTCTTCCAAGTGACAGAGGAGCCAATGAAGAGACATACTCAGAACTCATACTCACCAACAAGAGGATTGTTGGGAAAGTCAAAGGCAACCTTAGCTGCAGTGACCATGAGATGGTGGAGTTCAGGACACCCCATGAAGTTTAACCAGGGCTAAGCCCTGGAACAACGCCATGCACCAATATACACTGGGAACCACCCAATTGGAAAGCAGCTTAGCAGGAAAGAGGTGCCCAGTGCCAGGACCAGAAGCAATGAGCACAAACTTGAAACACAAGAGGTTTTCTCTGAAATCAGGAAACACTTTTTTACTGTGAGGTTGACCAAGAACTGGTGCAAGTTGCCCAGAAAAGTTGTAGAGCTTACCACCTTGAAGATAGTCAAAAGCCATCTCAGCATGGTTCTGGGCAACTGGCTCTTAATGGCCCTGCTTGAGCAGCATAGTTGTTCAAAATTACCTCCAGAGGTCCCTTTCAGTCTCAACAATCATCCTGTGATTCTGTGATTCCCATCTGGAGGATGGCATGGTTCTATCATTGATTGGTCAGGCTGCATACACATCAAGATGCATCAACAAACAGTGGCTGATGTCATCCCATGACTCTTCCCTGATCTTGATGTATTTAGCTGAACCAAACCTGTGAGTGACGTTGCTCAGAACCACATTGCCCTTGAGATGAAATGTGTACCTAACATGAATGTTGCTAGATGTGCCTCTGCCTGTTTTTGAAACAGACTTGACTTCTTGAGATGAGTAGTGAGACGTGTCTGTAACTGCCGTGGCAGCACGTGTGTATACCCAGTTTGGAAGCTCTGTCTTCTTATCTCTCCTGTGACACTGTGGGTGTGACCTTTGCCATTTGCTGCTGGCTTCAATATCGGCATGAAACATTTTTATAGTTACTGTGCAAGATTTACTGGCATATTTTTAGTTACAGTTGAGAGACTTCATCATGGCTCAGTGAACAATGCAGTTCCCCAATAAGTTGGTATGTGCACTTCCTTACACATGGGCCAGAAGACGGATAGAAATGTCAACTGTGAATCAGCTATTATAACCAGAGATATTTCTCCACTTTCTAAGCATTAGAAGTGACTACATCCCCTGCCTCTCCAGGAGCTGTGCGCAGCAGCATTGAGACTTGTCACTATTCCCAGTTCTAACACTGTGTTATGAAAACCATACTGTTCTTGTCTTCCTTTCTTCTTCATTTAAAGTAGGACTGTTATCCTCTTACTCATGAGGTGGGCTCTAGCATTGCTATGACTTTTGAATTTTTTATCATATCTGCATTATTTTACTGCATCCCAAGCCAGGATCTCACTTGGCACAAACATCAAATTAGTTTGTCCACCTGCCTTGCAGAAAAAAGAAGTTCTGTCCCCACTAAAATAAATGGAAATTTGGAGGCAAAGGTTTAACTCCAAATGTCTTTACCTCTGCCACTGGACTGTACAGCCAAAATCTGTCAAGAAGAGGCATAGTGCATCATGTTATTGTAAGCCTGCCTTCCTGTGTTGCTTTGATAACAAATGTTCCTGGTGTTAAAGTGATACTTCAGAAGCCTTGGAATGGAGATCGCTGCCAGTAAAATCATGCAAACCAGTGGTTCTTAAAATACAAGGCTTTTCCTGATAGGAATATCTTTTACACTGAAATTGGTATCAAACCAAGCCGCGTTTCAGTTGCATGGTATTTAAGATGGCCTGAGGCCTCCAGTGAATTAGAAGGGCTTATTAGGCAGTGCTTTGATATCATTGGAAGCATGGTGGCAGAGACCAGGCCAGCGCTGTGCTCTACAGCAACCAGGAACTATCTACCTACCCAGGCTAGCCTGGGTTGAGTGGAGGCTGCAACCCAAACAGAGCTTTTGTTGTGTTTTAACCCCAACCAGTAACTAAGCCCCACACATCCAGCGACTCACTTACTGCGTGGTGGGATGAGAGGAACCATCAGATGGGTAAAAGTGAAAAACTCATGGGTTGAGATAAAGACAGTTTAATAGTTAAAGCAAAAGATGCACATTCAAGCAAAGCAAGATAGGGAATTCATTCACCACTCCCCATCGTCAGGCAGGTTGCAGCCATCTCCAGGAAAGCCGGGCTCCATCACACATAATGGTGACTTAGGAAGACAAACACCATCACTCCAAATGTTCCCCTTTCTTCCTTCTTTCCCCAGCATTTATTGCTAAACATGATGTCATACGATATGAGATATCCCTATGATTAGTTGTAGTCAGCTGTCTCAGATGTATCCCCTCCCAGCTTCTTGTGCACCCCCAGCCTACTCACTGGCAGGGTGATGTGAGGAGCAGAAAAGGCCTTGACTCTGTGTAAGCCCTCCGTAGCAGTAGCTAAAACATTCCTCTGTTATCAACACTGTTCTCATCACAAATCCAAAACCAAGCATCATATACCCTGCTATAAAGAAATTTAACTCCATTCCAGAAAAAAAAACAGTACAACTTCCTATCAGGGAAGCTGTTGTCCCAGTGGAGGGCTGTAAATCTGTACCCCAGACTCCTAAGTGGAGGGAGGTGTAAGCTCCACCTGTGCAACATGTGCTCTGATGGAGTCACTCAGGCAGCATGTGGAGGAGCTGCAGGAGGAAGTCAGCAGGTTATTCTGTATTAGGAAGGAATATCAATAAATAGAAATTATTTGACGTGCTGCAAGAAGATAATTATTCAAAGACTGCACCCTCAGAAGGCTTGCAGATGACACCAAGACAAGTGGTGCTGTTGATACACTAGAGGGAAGAGATGTTATCCAGAGGGACCTTGACAGGCTTGAGAAGTGGAACAATGTGAACTTCATGAAGTTCAGCAAGGTCAACTGCAAGGTCCTGTACCTGGGCTGCGGCAATCACCAATACCAGTACAGACTGGGGGATGAAGAAATTGAGAGCTGTCCTACAGAGAATGACTTGGGGAAACTGGTAGATGAAAAATTGGACTTGAGTCAGCAGTGTGGGCTTGAAGCCCAGAAAGCCAACTGTATCCTGAGCTGCATGAAAAGAAGTGTGGCCAGCAGGTCAAGGGACATGATTCTCCTCTTCCATTCTACTCTTATGAGAACCCACCTGGAGTACTACATCTGGCTGTTGGGTCCCCAGCACAAGGAAGACATGGACCTGTTAGAGCAGGTCCAAAGGAGGTCCATAAAAGTGATCAGAGGGCACTGGAATACCTCTCATGTGATGAAAGGCTGAGAGATTTGAGGTCATTTAGCCTGAAGAAAGTTCCTGGTGGACCTTATTGTCTCATTTCAATACTTAAATGGGGGTTAAAAGAAAGGTGGATAGAGAATTTTTAACAGGGCCTGTATGTGATAGGACAAGGGGTAACAATTTTAAACTAAAAGAGTGTAGATTCAGATTAGAAATAAGGAAAAATTTCTTTACTATGAGGATAGTGCAACACTGGAACAGTTTGGCCAGAGAAGTTGTAGATGCCCCATCCCTGGAAGTGTTCAAGGCCAGGTTGGATGTGGCTTTGAACAATGTAATCTAATGGAAGGTGTCTCTACCCACAGGACCCCACAAGGTTGAACTAGACCATCTTTAAAGGTCCCTTCCAATCCAAATCCATGTAATTCTATGATTCTCTTACCAACAGCACTTACCTGAGTTGGACTAGGAGACCTGCACTTTCTGTAGAGAAAAAGGAAGAATGATGTCCTACAGATAAGATACTAATCTCACACATCAGTTCACAGATATATTTATGCAACTTAATTGCATCCCCACTGAAATCTTCTTTTCCTCCAAAATAACTAGGGGTCGGATCAAACACCAACCTGCAGCTGTTAAATTTAGGAGTTGCAATGTAGGGTTATGACTCAGCTGCCTCTTATGAGGAAAAGCTGAGAGCTCAGGGGCTGTTTAGCTGGAGAAGACTGAGAGGGGATCTTATTAATGTTTACAAATATCTGAAAGGTGGGTGTCAAGTAAAAGGGGCCAGACTCTTTTCAGTTGTGCCCTGTGATAGGACAAGAGGTAATGGTAGCAAGGTGAAACACAGGAAGTTTCACCTCAACATGAGAGAAACTTCTTCACTATGAGAGTGACAGAGCCCTGGAACAGGCTGCCCAGAAAGGTTGTGGAGTCTACTTCTCTGGAGACTCTTAAAACCTGCCTGGATCTGTTCCTGTGTGGCCTGCCCTCAGTGTTCCTGTGCTGGCAGGAGGTTTAGACTCAATGATCTCCAGAGGTTCCTTCTAACACCTACCATTGTATGATTCTATTATTTTTCCTTCCTTTTCTGCCCTACTGAATTTCCTTTATCTCAGCCCATGAATTATTTTTATTTTTTTATGCAATTCTCTCCCCTATGCCACCAGACAAAGGGGAGTGAGCAAGTAGCTGTGCGGTATTTAGCTGCCTGATGGGTTGAACCATGACAGGTATCTTAATCTGCAAGCTGACTCCCTCTCTAATTTTAGCTCTGCAAAATACCTTTTGCATGCAAATAGAGATAGACTATCTGATCCTGACCAACATCTTTAAGTCTCTAAAAGAATTATAGGTGAAGATGTGTCCCTGCATATATGCTAGCAGCTAGGTTCTTGGACTGTATCAATATTAATCATACTTGACAAATGGATTTCAAATTCTTAAGCTTCAGTATCACAGAAAATATTGTTTTGGGGAGACATATATGTGCCTAAAATTAAATGAATGTATATAAACTATTTTTCATCATCTGAAATTCACCTGTTGCTCAAAGAATTGGTTAGATTCTAGATATGATCAATGTAGATAAACAGGAACTTAGAAAGGGAATAGATGATATGAAAGGTTTTTGAGAAGGCATATGTCTAAACAACTAGTTTAGAGTAAATCCATACTTTGGGACAGATAAAATAATTCAATATTAGTCCACTTTTACTGATTTAACTCCTTATTCAAGCTGAGGTTTCTGATACAGCTTAAGTGACATTACTCTGTCACTTAAGATAGGTGTTAACATCACATAGAGGTTATTTCAATAAGTCAGCAAATAGGATGCTATTTTCTGTAACTGTCAAGAGTAGCTCCTGTCCACGGAGTGCTAGCTCAGTAAGCTCAGAGACACATTCGGCTTAAGAAATGGAAGAAGCAAAACCACAAAGTACAGGAGATAAATCTCTGCAAAAGCTGCTAACATATGAATTGACTAAGAGAAGTTAAATAACAGGAAGGTATTATAAATCTTCCTCCACTTCAGCTCAACTAAACATCTGTACAGATTAAGACGGCATTTAATAAATTGTGCCCTGGGAAAAGTAAAGAATCTACTTGCTGTTGAACACTCTGCCAACAGCAGAGTGAAGCCAAGATTACAGTGGCCTTTTAACACAGTTAACAAAAAAATCAATAGCTTTTTATTTTTATTAAATTACTATCAGTGCAGAGAATGACTGAAGTATGTTTTCCTTTTACTCCATAGAATCATATCTGCAAGGAGCTTGCAAATAATTGGATACAGAACCCCCGTGACAAAGCAGCTTAGAACTATTGTTAGAGGGGATGCTTAATGCACTGCCTTCCAGTGGCCCTTCAACAAGAAGAAAAAGAATCTGAGGACTCAGTAATTGACTGCTGCATCCAAAAATTAATAAAAAGCACTGTACATAGAAAGCAGTTATAGCCATGTATGAACTGTGCCCTCGGTGGCTTTCTTCTCCTAGAAAACCTATCACAATTTCTATTATTAAACGAAGTGCATACAGCCTCAACAGGGGAAGAAGAGAGGGGAAGAGAGATGTCATGATAATGAATATGAAACATGTTTTATTCCAAATACTACTCTCTTGAAGTTCAAATAACAAGATATCATTAAAGATACCCTGAAGGAGCATAGAACAACAAGATGTACATTTCCATTTTTAACAAAGGTTTTAAATTTGGCTTGTTCTTCACTGTACACTCTTTTTCTGGTCCTTTTCACATTTGCCTGCAAAGCAGTACTCAGGGGGTAAGACAGGATGAAGGACTGCTGCAGAATTTTCTGCAGAAGAATTATACAAGTGCACCTGCCTGCCTGTGCTGAAGGAAACTCTCTTCAACCATCCAGGAAACTGTAGCCCTACACATTTTCTTAAGTGACTTTACTCTCTGTGCTCTGAATTTACACATTCCTCTGCAGTTTTTCACACACCTACAGGGATCCACAGATCCCAGAAAAAAAAAAAAAAGTCACTGCCTTTTACACAGCTCACATGAGACACATTTCTACCCCAGGTGCATTAAGGGTCACTGAAACAGGAAGGCTTCCCATTCATCTGCATACTATTTAGAAATGTACAACAGGTAATGGCAGCACTCCTCAGCCTTTTTGATTCATCTCACACTAAACATACAGACCAACAGCAATAACGTATGCAAGGCAACTCAAGGCAGCTGGGATGAGCCCCTCCGCAGACTCAAGGTGTTCACAGTGGGGTGGAATGGGATAAAAAGGAGTGCATTCTGCACATAGAATTTAAGGGACCTTTACCCACCTCAAGGACCCTGAATAAGGAGCTGTGAGGGAAGCTGGGCAAAAACAACCATGAGAAAGGCAATTATGGAAAAGCAATAACCTCAGGACAGTTCTTCTCTGACCGCAATGCTCACCTGAATATAAAGCTCATTTCTTTTTCATAGAGAAATCCTCTCAAAAATTAATTTCAGGTCTCAGAAAAATAGCAGTGGTAGAGGCAAAAGACAGGTAAGGAAAAAGTAAGTCAGGAGTAAAGAAAATATCATTTTCAATGACATTCAGAAAACAATGGAAGTGTGCTTTTAATAAAGTCAAGATACTGTGCTTAAAGCTGTTCTTTCATTCAGACTGCCATACATTTATGTCTGAGAAAATAAACTATGACCAGTTGACAAAATCCATAACTAAGAAGGTAAGAATGCCTCTGTTGAAGAGGCCAAGATTCACCTGACTCCATATGTTGTCTTCTACAGTAGTCAAAGCAAATGCCTGGGGAAGAGAAGAAACAGGTCAAGCCCATATCCTAATTCCTTCTAATCCATCAGACTCCAGCTACTTTCAGCCCAGACATTTCCCGAGCTGTGTAAAACAGCTATACAGTTATTAATCCTCAGTTCTCTTTGAACTCATGCAAATTGTTCTGACTGATAGCAACCCTTGGCAAGGAATATTCCAAATCTACTATCTGCTGCCCAAAGAGATGTGTCAGTTGATTTATTTTGAACAGTGCTCCTCCTAGCTTGACCTGAGGCCTTCTAGATTTTGCTCTGAAAGGCATACAGCAATGGCGACTTTATAGTCCTCTATCAAACCCTTCCTCAGTGTTGTGGTTTCACCTGGCAGGCAGCTAAGCACCACACAGCCCCCAGTGGAGTGGGGCAGAGAGTCAGCAAAAAAAGGTAAAACTCATGGACCGAGACAAAGTTTAATAGAACAGAAAAGGAAGGGAAAAAATAATGATAAAAGAATACAAAACAAGCAATGTACAATGCAATTGCTCACCGCCCACTCACCAGTGCCGAACCAGTCCCTGAGCAGTGGGGCTGATGCCCCCCAGCCAACTCCCTCCAGGTTTTTTTGTTCATCATGACATCATATGGTACAGAATATCCCTTTGGCCAGTTTGGATCAGCTGTCCTGGATATGTCTCCTCCCAGCTCTTTGTGCACTCCCAGCCTACTTGCTGTCAGGGTAGTATGAGAACCTGAAAAGTCCTTGACTTAGAGTAAGCACTGCTCAGTGACAACTAAACCATGAGTGTGCTGTCAACACTATTGTCACATGAAATCCAAAACACAGCACTATATCAACTACTAGAAAGAAAATTCACTTTATCTCAGATAAATCCAGAACATTCATGTAACTTTTTTGCATGCTGGAAAGACTTTGTTTACTAAAGCTGAGAACTGCATGCAGTATTCAAGACTGAAGTAAACTTTGCATTTTCATAATGATATAATGAGGTCATTCTATTATCTATTACTCTTCTAAGAATTCCTAACTTTAGGTTCTTTGTTTTGACCACTGTTTAATGCTGAGCTGATATTTTCTTAGACTCACCTGTCACAACCCTATGATCCCAGTCTGGAGCCGAAAATATTTACTCAAAGCTTTTTTTTTTATGTAAATTTATGGGGGAGGGCTTCCTCTGGTGCATCTTGTCATATTTAGATGCATCTACTTTTACCTAAATAAGGGGCCTGATTCTCTAGCAACCAGTATCATTATATATTCCTGATATGCAAATGCAGTGTGAGCTCTATGTGCCATGTACACATGGTGGCATTAAACAAAACCAGAAATTCAGTCCTTTGCCTTGGACTATAAGAAGCTGCAATACATCACTGTGTTTGACTGAACTTAGGAAAGTTTCACATATAAAAATATTTCTGGAAAGATTGAAATTCACATATTTGGAATAGCTTCTGGGTGGTCCTCCAATAGGTCTGTGAATAAACGTGAATAAGAAATGAGTGCCAGCATACAAAGCTGATGACCTCTGAAGAGGAAAGAATACTATGTAACTTTGATGAGCATCAGCTTTGAAATTGTCAAATGTTATTGGCTTGGCTGTGCTAACTATTCAGGAATATATCAAAGTTATAAT
>JAAGNO010022326.1:13884-35772 GCA_033439905.1 Ceryle rudis
TGAGCATCAGCTTTGAAATTGTCAAATGTTATTGGCTTGGCTGTGCTAACTATTCAGGAATATATCAAAGTTATAATGATTCAGAAAGCTATGGAAAAAAAACCCCAAATGGCAACTTGAAAGAAATCATTACATACTGAGATTTTTTTAAAAGCCTGCACTAAATCATCAGATGCATTTTCATTGAAAACTGTGTCTTGTTTTTAGTGTGGTGTGGCATGGTAGCATGATGAAATAAGGAAACTGTAATATTCATATCAAAATGATTAGTCATAATTGTCCAAGGAGTCCATAAAGTTTCCAGGATTAAGAAATGTTACAGGAAATAATATCTATTTTATTTTCTCTTTAATTATAACTTCTTTGAATATCTCAAAATATGCCTTTAAGGTTTTTACTTTCCCACCTTCATCTTCACCCTCCCCTTGCAAACATCACATCATTCAGGATATCTAAATATTGAAATTGAAATATCACAAGTTAAAGGGTATGCAATACAAACAAAAAGCAATTTCTGGAAAACAAAGCAATGCCTACTCACGTAGTATTTTATTTAATCTGAATAAGAAAGGCTAACACAAGGAGATATCATAATCTCCAGTATGATTTAATCTTGTAACATAAAAGTTTGCTATGCAGTCAAAAAGAAAACAACAAACAACAGAGCTAGTCTTAGACCTGATGGAAAATCCTTTCCACAGAGATATTTTAAACTGTATTAGAGTGAACATGAAGAAACCACCACTTACAGTAAAAGAGAAAATGAGGGAGAGGGAATGCAGTGCATCACAAAGGAAGTGAAGGCAAGTTAGTATTTCACTAGCACACGGGTTTTGTGTAAGAGTTTTTCTTTCTCTTCCTTTTAGTTTCTGTGGACACATCTGTTTCTTTGGAGGTGGTTTGGCACTGTGTGTACTTGTGAGGAGACATAAAGCAGAGGGGAGACCATCACAGAACACAGTGTATAGACAGCAGTTCTTCAAGGCCATGACAGACCCTGATGGCACTGAAGGCATGAGATTCTACCACTGGGTGTCATTTTTCAGCACCAGCTTGAGCCCAGGCCTTGCCCAATCCTGGTGGTCCCAGTCCCATGCCCAGCCTCACACCCCGTCCCCCAGCCCAATGCCCAGCCCCACCTTGGCACAGCCTCTTCTCCACTACTTGCAGTCCCCTGACAGGGCTTCTGGCACAGGAACGGGTGTCAAGTGGGAGGCATTAGAGGAGCTTGTTACAGCTGAAAACAAGAGACTGGGCTGAAATCTCCATGGCTAGTCTGTTTTGCAATGTAATTACATGAATTAATGATTAAAATCTTCTATCCTGGCTTGCCGAAAACAATGCAATCTGGTTTATAGCACAGCCTGCTGTTTATGAAATTCCTTCCTCTAAAGGAAATATAACCATAGTCATGCTATGGTTTGCTAAGGAAGTAACAGCTAGGAATGGCATGATTTCACAGAACATAATGGAAGACACCTTCTTGGAGGTACCCAGCACATTTTGTGGTAGTTAGATGACATTAAAGCACACACAATTAAAAGTGAGAACTGGAAAAAACAGAATTCAAGTCTTGCTGGAATAACCTGACATAGCATGTCAGCTAACAATATTAGTTACAGAGACCTCTCTCTCTGAGACTGTTGCAGACCGACATCCACTCTGCTCATTACCGATATCTGCTTGGAATAAAGGACAAAAATGCTGACTCTGAGTGGTCAAGCACTAGCATGGGTTGCCTAGACAGGCTGTGAAATCTACATAGAATTGTAGAATGCTTTGGGTTGGAAGGGATCTTTAAAGGTCATCTATTCCCCAAGCATGCTTCTCTAATGTCAAACGTGACTCTGCTTTGAGCAGGGGGTTGAACCATGGGGGCTCCAGAGGTCACATTCCTTCTCAGTTATTTTCTTATGAACATAGGAATGGGCTGGTGAAGTCATAGGCTACATTTACACCAGTAAGCAACACAGTTGTAGGGAATACTTCTAGGGAACTGAACTAAATCATCTCAATTATTAGAACAGTCCCTGGCATCATTTTAGACTATCCCAGCTAGCAGTCTGCCAGACCGTTCATGGGCACAGCTGGGGAGACAGCATACACCTGCACACTGTCAATGAACAGTTTGCAAGTGGGAGCAGCTGAAAGGCTTCATCAGTGTGGACAGAAATTTTTGCATGCCAGTTGGCACCAGTGCCAGAGATCAGTCCCAGACACATTTGTTTACTACTTTAGATCAGCCCTAGTGTGGGAATTACTAATGCATTTCTAGGAGTCCTTCCCAAGACTTTGAAATGATACTGTAGTCTTTATCTACAATAAATAGATTTTTTGCGCTTATCACAAGATGGTAACAGAGATTCATTACTTCTTTTTTTCTTTGACCAAACACCTTGTATCTCTCTGTTAGTGAGATACTCAGAAAGGTTGGCACACACTACACTGCAGACAGGTCTAGCACCATACAAACAACACAGGCTCCATTGCTATTCTAGAAGGGCAAAGGTTGTCCCCAAATCCTATAGTCCTATATCAACCAAACCAACGAATGTATATCAGATATCCCAGAGCATCCAAAATCATGCTAAGGTGTTCTGTTTAGGCAACTGGATCCCAGGTTTGGTTCTAGAGAGACTTGGTTCCAAAAGACAGAACAGAATGTGAGGCATGCTGCATAAAACAAAAAGAGGATATCTAAAATGAAGTACAGCAATATGCAAGGGCAACTGTATGAAGCAAGAACTGTTCAGATGGATAGACCCCTGCTTGGCTGTACAGTTGTGGAGAGCGAAGAATATATCTCACTTCTTTGCCAACATAATGTTGTAGGGTGACATTAGAACACAGCAATAATTTTATTTGATCCTGTTATTCTGTCAGAAAAATGTTTTACAAGCCCATCCACTAGCCTAATGAAGTTCTCCTATTCTATCCTGAAAAAAAAAAAAAACCACCAAAAAAACACCCCAGACTTTTCAACTTAAAAAGTACCTTTCCTGAGATGCAAGAAAATACAGCTTTCTGCCCAAAGGAGGAAAGAGCTATTCCAGTTTCCTTGAGGAGGAAGCAGCAGTCATTCTGTCTCAGAAGCAGAACTATTCATGACATTATTCTCCAGATAGGATTTGTCAATAACTGATCTACAGGCAAAGCAAAAGATTGCAAAATAGATTTAGCTCAGATGAAAACAAGCAAATTCAGATCCTTGCAGTGTTAAAAATTCCATTCAAATCTGATGACATGTTCATTAAATCCCCAAAGCAAATGTTTTGGGTTTAAGCACTTGTTAAGAAAACGAAGGATAGGATGGACTAGAATCACAAATCTGCTGCTGCTGCCACCTCATTTCCTTAGCTCTGTTCTAGACTAACTCCAAAATGCCTCAGCTCTGATTCAACCCTTCACCAAGGAATGTGCCCTTAATTCATCTTGGCAGGAGTGGGCTTGTCTTTGTCTCACAGAGCATTTCCCTTCTTAATAATCTTGCACCTTGCATAAATAATTAAAGGTCCAGTGCAAGAGCAGTTAATATCTTCCAGGTGAGTGCCTAATCCACCAGCTGAAAGGGATGTCCTTCTTGCTCTGCTTTTTGAACTAAACTTGTTTGGTTTACCTACTAAAGGGAACTGAGTCCCTTTTTAAGAGAAACAAGAGAAAGGCACCCCTTCCTTTCTTGTGAGATATTTGAGTGGATCACCCAGTTCTGCAGAAATTTTGATTCTCACATAACTGGAAAAAGACATTGTTGGAGTTGTGTAACATTCTTCATGAAATAAGAGAAGTCCTTACCTACCACATTATAGTATTGCTACAGCTGTTCTTTTGCCCCATTTTTATACATTTATGCTCTATAGAACTATTGAGCGTATGGTTTGGTTAAGCAATTCAACAGGGGGTAAAGGGCCTTTGAATTTTCTATGAGGGTGTTCACTCTTTAAGGCAGCTATTCACTCAAAGGAAATATTTCTCATTTCGGTTTAGCCTTAGGTAACCTGTGGATGACCTTTACAGTTCAGATCACTTAATTATTATTACTTTTTTTTATTTCTCATACAGCCTCAGGTTTATTAATTTGCCTTACAAAACCCACAAAGAAACTTCTGGTTCCCCAGTCTTCAAATGCTATTACTCCATATCACACAAATGTAATGCACTATTTAGCATCACCAAAGCCTGTAGAAACAAGGAACTCCTTCTAATTGAGCTTTTAAAAGAACAGCTTTCAAAGGAAATAAAGTCATTGAGAAGCATGAGGTGTAATTGGATAACATGATTGCAGCACAACACACTGCAATGCAAGAAATTCCCCAACTCAGCCAATATTACCCAGTAATTAAAAATATCAATCACTTCTACATTGTTTTGTCAGGAAGGGACAGGTTGAAACTTTAGATACCTATATTCCTAGAGGTATAAACCAGAATACTCATGGTAATTTTGTCTTGTTTGAGTTTCCATGGAAACAGTGTTTATGGTATTGCACTGTTATCAGGGAAAAAAAAATGAGTTATAAATAATAAAGAGGCTAATGTTATTTCCCTTGGTCTTGCTGAACAGCTTCAGGCACTGAGACAGATGAATTGGATAGAAATGGAAGACAGCAGCTGTAACACCAATGCTTATTATCGGCTGTGCTTCATTACTGGAAAGCCCCTATTAGTGCTTGTTGTGGTCTAACCCCAGCCGGCAGCTAAGCACCATACAGCCACTCACTCACTCCCCCCAAGTTGGATAGGGGGAAGAGAATTGGTAGGGTAAAGTGCGTTCAGATAAGAACAGATTAATAATTGAAATAAAATAGTAATAACAATAATAATAAATTGTAATAGAAAGGAAAATAACAGAGAGAAATAAAACCCAGGAAAGGCAAGTGATGCAAACAGAAACTATGGCTTACCACCAACTGACTGATGCCCAGCCAGTCCCTGAGCATCAGCCCCTGGCCAGCCTTCACCGTAGGTTATTGCTGACCATGTTGTCATATGGTATGGAATATCCCTTTGGTCAGCCAGGGTCAGCTGTCTTGGCTGTGTCTCCTCCCAACTTTTTGCACACCCCCAGCCTTCTTACTGGCAGAGTGGTATGAGGAGCAGAAAAGGCCTTAACTCTGTGTAAGCCCTGCTCAGCAACAACTAAAACGTCCCTGTATTACCAACACTGTTTCTAGCACAAATCCAAAACATAGCCCCATACCAGCTGCTATGAAGAAAATCATCTCAGCCAAAACCAGCACAGTGTTAAAGCTTCATAATGTGATGGTGCCAAATTACCCTTTATTAAAGATCTGCCTTCCTTCGGAATAATTGGCTACCCTGTTTTCTCTCAAGTAATTTGCAGAGTTCTAACTTGTCTTTACAAAAAGATTAAACCTCAGTTCACATTTTGCTCATCTAGTCTCCATATTTCAAGCAGAAACAGATTTTTGTTTGTTTATACCTCCTACTCTTGATTCCCATCAGCATTATAGAATATCACTTACAGCTACTTTACTTTTCTTGTTACGCAAAACTCCACATAAATATCTATCACCAAAAGCTAGGGAATTCTCCCTTGCAACATAAATGGGTCACTTTGTAAAGGCAGTACTTTTTATCCACTTCTGTCATGTTATTTAGTAAAAACAAGTGGGCCTAAGCTATCACACACTCAAACGTCGGTACGTAATTGACCCATCTGGCAGAACCTCATGGATCTCTGTCAGACCCTTCTGCACTCTGTAATTTTGAGAACTGGTGCAACAGAAATTGCTCCTGTGAGATTTTTGGTATCATCAAGCCCTGTTGAAGTCATGGGTAATTGAAAGCACTACAGACTTTACAGAAGGCCTTCAGGATCACATTCACATGGAAGACTTAATCACTCAAAGGAGGAAGTAGGCACCCATGTCATAAATAAGCTGAGCTACTTGTTCAGCTTTCATTTAATGCAGACGGAATCTATAAGAAGTTTCAGCACTGTAGGATGCAATCCAGACAAAACAGCTGAGAAGAAAGGATAGTATCCCTCCTTCCCCACGGCTTTAATATCTTACTATACCTTTATACTTCTCCTCATATTAGGGAATACTTATTAGGAATACATATTAGGAATACCAGGCTTCTGTATTTTAGAAAAGAGATTTTAAGACTAGTCTCATATTTCTTACAAGGGTTTCTTAATGGCTGCTTTTAATTGCTGGTGTGAATGAGGTCTCTCTTGAGATCTGGCAAAGCTAGCCCTCTGTAAAAATGCTTCAATATTCTTTGGACCCAAGAGACAAGGGCAACTTCTGCTTATTAGAACATTCACCCCTGTGATTACAGTGAACATAATTAACGAAGTCTTATGTCCACAGAAATAACCATGTTCTCTAACTTCAGATCCCATTTTGAACTTTGCAATTCAGTCTCATCACTAATTGTTTGCCTAAGCTAACACTGACAACTGTTGCTTCACACATGTGAATTTATTCTCTCTTTTAAAAATCTTGTTTTCACTAAGTGCCTGATGAACAGCACTATTTTTTATCTGTCTTCTACATTTACTCTTAAACTCTTGTTTAAGAGTTTTTTGTAGGTCACACACTTGTACACAAATAAAAGCATGTGCCTGGCAATGCTATACTCATGTGCCTGCAGATGTTATGCAGATTTTGGACGTAGAATGAAAACAACCACAGAAGCATCTTTAGGAAGTGATCGAGCGAGAAGATACATGAGAAGCAGCCAGGTCCCCATCAAGCAGGGCATCCTTAGTTCAGTCCCTTTGGTGCTGCTCTGAATTGGCCAGCAAGGCCAATGGTATCTTGAGGTGCATAAAGAAGAGTGTGGCCAGAAGGTCAAGGGAGGTTCTCCTCTCCCTCTACTCTGCACTACTGAGACCACATCTGGAGTATTGGGTGCAGTTCTGGGCTCCCCAGTTCAAGAGGGACAGGGAAGTACTAGAGAGAGACCATCAGAGAGATACAAAGATGTTGAAGTGACTGGAACACCTCTCTTATGAGGAGAGGCTGAGAGCCTCAGTACTGTTTAGCCTGGAGAAGAGAAGACTGAGAGGGAGTCTTATTAATGTTTACAAATACCTGAAGGGTGGGTGTCAAGTAGAAGGGGCCAGTCTCTTTTCAGTTGTGCCCTGTGATAGGATGAGAGGTAATGGTAGCAAGGTGAAACATGGGAAGTTCCACCTAAACATGAGGAAAAACTTCTTCACAGTGAGAGTGGCAGAACCTGTAACAGGCTGCCCAGAGAGGCTGTGGAGTCTCTGTCTCTGAAGACTTTCAAGACTCACCTGGATCTGTTCCTGTGTGGCCTACCCTAGGTGTTCCTGCGTTGGCAAAGGGGTTGGACTCAATGATCTCAATTCTCCATGATTCTATGCTCATTGCTGGGGGTTGGACTAGGTGACCTTTAAAGGTCCCTTCCATCCCAAACTATTCTACGATTCTGTGATAAGATAGAAACTTGTCCAACATAGATACCACGAAAAAGACATGTATCTAGTTCCATAACTAGGTTATTAAAAGATCAGCTTTAGAACTGTAAGCTCTTAATATATGTGGTCTTTCCTTCCCGTATGTACAAGTTAAATGTAGTATTCCTAAACTGCATTTGCAAACATTTATATGCATATGTACAATTTCCTACATGAGTCACCTTCATGTTTCTTCAGAGCTAAGCTAGAAGCTTATGTATGAAATATTGATACAGTGAAGGTAGAAAAATTTATTAAGTCCCTGTCATTAATGTACCTGAATACGATGATCACAAGTTTTTCTAACATCTTGCTGAAATCAATGGATTTTTGCAGTTCTTCTTTTGCCTTTATCAAAACCCCAGCTATAGCAGAGTGTGATGTTTATGCCTTTGCAATGTGGTGATGCCATTTCATTGATCACAGCAAATTAAAAATATTTTTGTGAATGTTATTTAAAGGAGAAAAGCAATAACAATTTAGATTCTTGGCCTCTTCGGTGAATTGTCAGGATTATTTTGGGGGATTATTACATTGGCAGGAGTGCTTAGCAAATCTAACAAAATTACGCACAAGACTTTCTCACCACAATTTATTTCTTAAACAGATGTCAGATTTGTGTTCTTATAGCTATATCCAGATGCCTATATTTGGAAATGAAAGCTCTGCATATCCTGCAGCTTCTGCAGAAGGAAAAGGGAGGTAAGAGGAGTCTTTTTTATTATTATTTTTTAAATTCAAGGCAGCCTGATACAAGAAATGCCTAAATATGGATTTAGGAGTTGCAAATGTCATCATCATCATAAGACAGACAGGTTTCATCAGCAATATATACATATTTCTGCTATTCAGAACTGTAAGGTATCAGTCCCCCTTTTAGCACCCAATGAGTGAGCCTGGACAGATATTTCACTGTGTGGATCCTGAGGTGCTCTGTACCCCTTTCTAAAAGAAATAGGCGGCAGATGATAAGCATTTCCCCATGGCCTAGAAGGAGCTTTTCAGTCACTTTACCACTTTTATCAAATCAGGTTTTTTTTGTTGTTGTTATGCTTACTGCCAGACCTGCGATGTAGGACTCCTGGAAGAGATTGGGAAGCAAATAATTATAAGGTTAAATGTACTACCATGTCTTTTAGGCAAATGACAGACACTCTTTCCACAATCTGTAACACTTATTTTTGCATGGATTTTTACTTACCAAAGGTCATAAAACTTTAAGAAGATGGAGTTAAAATTTCTGAAACTTTCTGGGTTAGTTCTATTCAAATAAAATGGAAAAATAATCCTTCTAGAAGGGAAAGAAAAGCTATTTTATATCTCTAAGGTAAATATATTTTCTTTCAACAATGTGGAAACGTAGCATAGGTCAATGAGAGTTGTAGCTATGTAAATTATTTCTATAGTATATAATATTTGGAACTCACTGTCTGAGCAAAAGAGGGAAAATTCAACTTCTTTCTCTACCAGTATATCTAACATACTCTTGTCTAGACTGTTAGTGGTATCCTGGAGCCCTCTAGCTCACAGTTCTTTTGTAATATTTTGAGATCTATTACAGCACTGCTAACAGCACTGCTAATCATGTTTTGAAACATTGATTTTCAGAAAGAGATGGAGTGTACTACATTAGAAAGCATTTGAGCATTGGCAAAAATAAACTGCATATACTGGAAAGGAAGTCAAGATTGACTTGTACTTGTACCCCATGGGAAAGAATAAACACTTGTTAATCATAGAGGAAGCTAACCACCAAGGTAGCTGGGGACATAAATTCATAATTCCAAACAAAGAAAACTAAACATTCACTTGCACAACCTTGCTAGAGAAAGAGCTGTGCAGCTCTCTCTGCATTAAATGAGTTATCTCTCCAGGGCAAACAACACCACCAAGCAGCCCAACACCTCTTGGAGACGCAGGAATGAGAAAAGCTGATTGAGTGGCAAAGTGTACCCTTGTCTACTCATGGCCAGCCTGTTCGGTACCCTTTGCACCACCACCGTGAGGGCACTCAGCCCCATCCCTGCTCCACCAGCAGACTCATGAGGTGCTGAGGTTTCCTGCAGCCCTTGTTTCTCTTATTGCCCTCTCTAGTAAGAGAATAGCCAAAGTATACTGGAATGGTCAAGGAAAGCTTATCAATAAGCTTTAGTCTGTAGTCACAGGAGCTCTAGGTAACTCATTCAGTACTAATTATCAGGCATGTACTCTGCAAAACCACTGGCTCCACATTAGCCAGGCTACTCCTTTTGGGAAGCTTGCACTCCCAGACCTTCTTCTTTTACCAACATAAGTGAAAAATCCTGGGGCCATTGCAAGCCTCAAGGGCTATGTCTATAGCATGGCCTCGAGCACCCATCCCATTTAACTGTTAGTAGGCTCATGTGCTGACAAAGGTTTAACCTGGCCTATCATGTTCACTACCACAGGCACAGACATCAGTTGGGTGAATTTGAACTCATCAGAAAAACGAGCAAAACCAACTTCTTGACCTTCACCCTTGGTCATTACTTTAAAACTGCTGGAAACACCCAAAAAGTAGACACAAATCCAATTTCTATTCAAGCAGAACAATAAAAAAAATAAAATCATTGCTTCCAGTGCTGTCCTCTGCACATGAAATTCTTTTTCCGCAGGACTTGTAGCAGAAAACTACTAAGAATATGAAGCAGCTTGTCTCATAGCTGCTGAAATGCTGTTTTTAGTGACAATCTATACAGCTATGTTAGAGGCAGTAGATAGAAGAGACTTCTGTGCCTCTTTGATCATAACTGGAATATAAATAACTGTTTGCTCTAGTCAGATAGATTCTGCACAGTGTACATAAATTAAGATCAGAAAAATAGTAGGCTTTGAATGTGAGGAACAAATGCGCTTCTGTTACTTCTAGAACAGTAAAAGAAGGGATTGAAATCAAACTCTGTGACAAATTATTCTCTGCTGTTGTATATGCTAAGTGAAAATATGGGAGGAGGTAGATCCCTCAGGCTCAATGCACAGATGTCTTTGTATAGTTATTTGTTTTCTTATTTATATTATTCACAAAGGAATGTAGTGCATAAGATTAGTGCAGCTAGACAAAGCAAAGCCTTGCTGCATTAGCACATGATTTAGCATCCTATCTGGGCTGAACAGGAGTGAATCTCATGAACCGAGTGAGTGAAAATCCATTGCACTAGCTTATGTTGAGGCTGGTATTGTAGAATGGGCAAACCCCACACTGCATTAGCTTGGGATAACACTGGAAAACTAGGTCAGTGAAATTCACCCGCTCTAGCACATATGTTCAAAATGAGCCAGGCAGGGCAGCTGAATTTAGGCAGCGAGAGATGTATTCCCCAGTTGTCGGTTTTCATAAAACAAAAAACACCATCTGTATTCATATTGATTTTAAGGGGGAGAGGGGGAAGGGCGGGACTGCTGGGACAAGGTAGAAAATTTAAGTGAATGAGGAAAATAAAGAAAGGTCAAAAACTAAAGCAAAACATTTTCAGAGGCTCACACAGATGGAGAGGATGCAAGGAAGGTTTACCCTCAGTCCAGCTGATAAATGATGTCTCAAAAGGGAAATGTGACAAGAGTGGAAATATTATGAGTCAAAACACAAGGGCACTGTTAATAATTCATTTCAATGCCCTGTGTTTTGTTTTCAAAGTTGCAAACCCTTCTCTTAACCTTCACTTTGACAGAATAAAGCAAACTGATTCCTTTTATCCCTAAGTCTCATCTATTGAAAAAGCCAACTTTAAATGAGACAACAGTCAAAAAGGTCCCCCATTCTTCCAAGCAGTGAATTGAACAGAGTGAATAGGCAAACTCACTGAGGCCCTTTCATTCAGCAAGCATTGGGAAAGCCTGGAAAACTGTGGAACACATTGAACACTCCTCTATAAAAGCCTGTTTGGGTCTAGGAACACTGACACTCATGCTGTCAAGATAAATCCCTTTTGGCAGCTAGTAACACAGACCTGAAGAGCCATGTAACATTTATGAACCACAGAATTAAACATTCCCAATACCCATCAGAAACAGAATATATTTTTCTGAGCTATGGCCAGATACAACTGAGCAAAGCCCAGATGACTGCAAGCATCTGCAGGAAAAAAGGCCACAAATCACCCATCTAGTTTGCTTACACCTATCACCAGTATCATCTGTAGGTATCTTTCAGTAGGAGGCATATACCAGTTCCCCAACATTACTTCTTATGTGAATGTCATTCAGTGTGGGTTCAGTTCCCTTATAAACTACCAATGGCTGCTTTCTAAGAGTACAGAGACAATAATATGGTTCTTAATAGCAAAATGCTATATAAATAAATAATGATAAATAAGTAAAGGGAAAATTAGTGGTATGTTCTACTATCATTAAGGAGAAGCTTGCATGGACAGCATCGCCATTTCAGTGCATCAATTCTAAAGTATATAGTAAAATTCTCAAATGAACTTGACACATTCTATTTGGTTTACATGTCAAGGTGTTGGTAGTAGGGGGTTCAGGGTGACCTCTATGAGAAAAGACCAGGAGCTGCACCAGTGTAGGACACAACTAGTTCCAGCCTGCTGTAAGATGGACCTGCAGGACACAGTTGAGTCCATCGGTGATGCTGGTGACACCTCTCTCCTAATACATTTAGGAAAGAGTAAAAAGTGCTGCACAGCAGCTGTGAGAATGAGAAGTGAGAAAAAATGAGGGGGAAACAGCCTTACAGACAACAAGGTCAGCAAGGAAGGAGGGGAAGTAGGTGCTCCAGACACCAGAGCAGAGTCCCCTGCAGCCCATGGAGTTGGCCATGGTGAAGCAGGTTGTAACCCTGCAGTTCATGAAGGACCATGGTAGAACAGGTATCCACCCTACAGGCCATGGAGGACCCCATACCAGAGCGGGTGGTTGTGTCATGAAGGAAGCTGTAGCCAGTGGAGAGTCCACACTGGAGCAGTTTTTCTGTCAAAAAAAACATGAGTCCTCCCATGGGGGACTCACGTTGGTGCAATGAAGGACTACATCCTGTGGAAAGGACCCACACTGGAACAGTTCTTGAAGAACTGCTGCCCATAGGAAGTAACCATGCTGGAGCAGCTCATGAACGACTCTACCCCATGGGAGGGACTCCATGCTGGGGCAGCAGGACTTCATGAAAAGGAAGGAGCAGCAGAGATAAAGTGCTATGACTGACCCCAACCCTCCCATTCCCCATCTCCCTGTGCTGCTTGGGTGGAAGGATGTAGAAGAATAAGAAATGAAGGAATGAAGATGGGCCTGGAAAGAAGTAGGAGGAGGGTTTATTAGTTTTGGTATTGTTTCTCACTGTCCTACTCCTTGTCTGTTTTTAGCTGGCAATAAATTAAATTAATCTTCCCCAAGTCGAGTCTGTTTTGCCTGTGACAGTAACTGGTAAGTGATCTCCCTGTCTTTATGTCAACCCATGAGCTTTTTCACCTTATTTTCTCCCCTTGTGCTGTTGAGGAGTGGGAGTGAGAAAGTAGCTGAATGGGCATCTGGCAGCCAGCCAAGGTCAAATCCACCACACATTTCTAAAATAAGAATACTTACAAAGAAATAATAATAATAATAATTGGCTAAGTCACAACTTAAACCTTGGTATCAACAGGAAAAACTTGTGACTTAAACTACAGCAGAACAGAACAGTGACTTGGTTCTCCAAGTTAATTCTGACTGTGCTCTTTAGATAGTCCAGTAGTCATTCATTCTTTGGGATATCAGTCAGGAAAATGAGTTAAGGACCAGATTAAACACAGACCAGAAGTCACTACTGTTGCACAAAAATAATTCTGGAAATCTATTTTCTTGATTCTAAAAGTGATAAAGCCCCAGAAGTTGCAGCTAGAGGCAGAAGTGGCCATTATTTCCCGTCTCCATTAAAATAATCATGAGTGCTATGAAGGCTGGAAGCTTTGCCCAGAAGAAGGACTTTGCTTTCAAGTGAACTTCATGGAATTTGAACTGAGCATAACATTTGATGCATTTATTGAAGCACTTGTCAAATATAACATTTTTAGTACATGATGATATCTTCTCTAACCATGATATAATGTGTATGATAGCCAAAATGGAAAGAAAAGCTGAAAACACCTGATTGCAATTACTTCAAACCCCTGTCAGAGGGAACAGTTTGAGAATTTGAGCTTTATACTTTCCAGCTTGCAGGATGCTAACAAATACAGGGCCATGTCCTCATTTTAGTTTTGGTTTTTGAGTTCCTGCTGCTATTGTCTTTGGCAAGCATGCTTACAAAGTGACATAATACACCTTTGCCTACTTACTCATACTTGGTAGCAATACATGCAGTGATCACATTGTGCTGGGTCTGGCTGGAATAAAGTAAATTTTTGCAAAAAGCTGGGAGGGGGCACAGTTCCAGGAATGGTGTGAGCATTGGGTTCTGGGTGCTGAGCAATTGTGTTGCTTATCACTCACTTTATACGTTCTTTTATTAGCTTTATTGTTATTATTACTTCTTCTCTCTTTGTGTCATCCTACTAAACTCTTCTTATCTCAATCCACAAGGTTTCTTCAGATTCTCCCTCCCATCTCTCACTAAGGAGTGTAGAGTGAGCGAGCCGCCTTATGGGTCTTAGTTGCCAGATGGACTTAAAGCGTGACATGAGTTAAAATTGATTTGAGTTTTTATACAGAAAAGAATCTGAGTCTTTTCTCCCACCAGCAGAAATATGATTAAGTTTTTCTATTTCACTTTGTCCTACAAACAGGAGATAGATATCCATAAATTATAGCAGCATAAAGGTTTGGCCTTTTTACATCCTGATAAAGCAGCCGTTTGAAGAATGTTCTTCATTTCTTCAGCCAATTGAAGAGATGCTCTGCTTTTCCCAGTGGGTCCTTTGACTCTTCAAACTCACTCTTTCAGTTTAGTTGCTTATCTAATATGACATTGATGTTTTCATTTATCTCATTTCTGCTAAGTGAAAGGTCTTGTCAATAGGGATTTGGCACATCTTAAAGTTTCAGTAAGACTCCTTTTCCTTTTTAATGAAATCATTTCCTAATAGTCAGTCTTTTTATAGTGTCACGTTGAGCTGACAAGAAATTGTTTCTTTTCAAGGTTCCAGAGACTTTGCCCAATGTAGCTACAACTCAATCAACATAGAAAAAAAGTCTTGCAAAATGTTTTTGTCATTTTAAAGGGCTGGAGAACTCAGTAACTCCTTGCTACAATGTTAAGAGGTGACTCAGAACCTGTAGCCAAAGTGTGCCATATTTAATTACAGAAGAACTTAACATAGGTCAACAAAATTCTCTTAAAGGTTAGCTTGTTCCAATATGCTTTGTACAAAGTATTGCAGCTCAAACATACAACCTCTTCAAAAGGCTTGAGAATGAAGTAGCCTGTGTTGTTGTGTTACTTAGAGGGGAACAGATGTTGTAGAAACGGGGAGGTGATTAGGCTGTCTTCAGAATTATCATGGGAAAGGTTGCCAACTGGTGCTATTTGGCAGTCCCATGAGAGTGAACACCAGCATGGAAGCTACTGGTGAGTTACTGGGTGGCCTGCCCATGGTGACTTTGGGCACAGCTGCATTTGTCCATGGCTTTTAGGTAGGAGGGTCATGCCATCTTGATCTACACTGAACAGGTGGACTGCCTCGAGGCAATGACCAGAGGGGAGTGAAGGGCCACGGAAAAAAGGGTGCTCTGTCTGTCACACTAGGTAATGTGTGGCTTCCTCACATACCCCAGACTGTTTTTCATGTCATGCATTGTAACCTTAAAGACATTGTCACTGAACAGTGTCAGTGTATTTTATGATTTATTTAAGATCATATACTCACAGAAAACATCTGCTTTTCATCTTTCTTCAAAATACTTTGTGGTAGTTTACTGAATTATAGGGTGCGGAAGAGCTCTTACCACAGAGGCATCAAATTGAGGCATGGAAAGACCTAATGATACTAAACTCAGGAACTTGTTTAGGATCTTGTCTATTTCATGTGCCAATGCCCTGATGCACAGCCCACTCTCATAGCCACATTGGAGCCATTTCCCAGATGCAACTTTGCCTCTGTCCTTTGCAGAGACCTAATTCTGGAGCCAGCTGTGGGAGAGGCCTAGAAGCCTGTGGGATAATTAATTTGTGTAAATTTATGGCCCTGATAAGATGTTTCACTGGGCATAAGTTATTGCAGCATGAAGTTCTAGTCTTTATTTACAGAGTACGAAACTTGTGATTATTTTAGCACATTGTACTACTCCAGCTCTCCTTTAGGGGTTCTCTGCTAAGGAAAACACAGAATCACAGGATGGTGGGGGTTGGAAGGGATCTCTGGAGATCATCAAGTCCAACCCCCTTGCCAAAGCAGATTCACCTAGGGCAGGTTGCACAGATTCATAACCAGGTGGGTTTTGAGAGTCTCCAGAGGAGACTCCACAACCTCTCCGGGCAGCCTGTTCCAGTGCTCTGCACTCTCACAGTAAAGAATTTTTTTCCTTATGTTTGGGTGGAACTTCCTGTGTTCCAGTTTGTGTCTGTTGCCCCTTATCGTGTCACTAGGCTTAGGGAGAAAATTTTTCATTTTCTTATGACATAAATTATCTTTGTCCTGGAGGCAAAATGAGAATAAGAGGAATACATCTTGACATTTTTGTAAATACATATTAATTAAAAAGTTAAACTCAGACTATGCAACTCATGGCAAATAATCTTGGATCAGAAAACTGGGTGTGAAAAAACAAGGAAATAATTCAACAATGCCTTTGAAAGCTTGGTGTTATGTGTAAGAAGTTGAGCAGCCACCACATCCCAAGCAGTGCCAGAAACCACAGGGATGGTTGGTCCCACTGCTCCCATCAGGTCCTAGCTCTCACCACACAAAGGAAAGGTGAGTTCAGAAACTGCTACTCAAACTGGAGAAAGTCTGAGACAGCTACTTGTCCTGGAGGATGATGAGGAAGATGGAAAGTGTTGTAAGGGGTGATCTTTTTATATTTCTTCCTGGGGAAAAAAAGATGGAAATTGGGGTGTCACAAAACAGAGTCCTCAAACCAAAGTCTGGCACCTGTGAGGCAGCAATTAGGTGTAAATGATAGGCCAAATCACCATTTTCTCTCCCCATTTTGTTTAAGATGAAACAGAAGCTATCATCAGATCTTTATTGTGATATAAACACATGCCTCATAGCTGATCTGACAGATGGTACTGCATGAGCATAGTAATTAAACTGGCTGTGCTTATACAAATAGTCAGACATAGCAAATAGTCTTGCATTCTTCCAACACTCGCAGACTGTTTCTTCTTTGATAAACTCATAAGCTAGAATAAAATGTATGTCAGCTTGCTGTCTGGATTTTAGATCTAATCAAATTTGGGAATAATGGCAAGTGCTTTTCCACTCAAGACAACTGAAATACCTTCATTCACTCTGCAACAGCTCTCAGAAGCAGATGAGAAAATGGCTTAGTGAGATGTTTAGCAAATGGGAATACTTTGCACATGTTGGTTAGTGGGTCAGTTTTGAGGACGGGAGCAATCTGGTTTACTGTCCCTACATTCTTATTAGTGGCCAGATGCTTCCCAGAGATGTACTCAGGCAGTTTTTATTGAAACAAACAGGGGCTGCCTGCATCCGGGGGCAGATGAACTTCCATTTAAGAAATGGTAGGCTGAGGGAGAAGAAGCCATATTTGAGCATGCCAGGCCTTGTGTGGGAAGAGCCCTAGTTCAGCCTATGTTAAATCAAAGGCACAGAATTAGAAAGAGTTGCCTAATTTGTTCTGTGTTTGCTTGAATATTGGGAATGTGACAATGAGATAGGCATGCACATGTCCCCCGGAACAGTTAGCTGCTTTTATCATTATTTAATCAAAGCAGAACCATTACTAATCCAAAGAAAGAGAGAAGCAAAAAATAACAGGAGAGAAATTACAGCCCTTCTTTTTGGGTGTAGAGCAGGAGATGATGTTACTTTCCACCTGTATTCCTACTCTTTTCCAGCTAAGATGCAAAAATAAAAGAGAAAGTAAGAAAAAAAAGGGAGGTGAGGGGTCACCACTGGGCAAGACTGGCTTCCTGAGCACCACAGTGAGGCAGCTCAGTCTGTTCTCAAGCAGTGAAGTTTTCTCACTCTTATTTTAACATTTTTTGCAATGTCTCAAGACTTCCTTCTTTTTTATGCAGCAGAGGTAGGATTTAATCATACAAATCCACTAAATCATTTGCCTTCCACACAGGGATTATTTCCCAAGTATTTCTCTCTTGCTTTCCACAGGCTCTACTGCTCCCAAACATGAGAAGCGAGGCAGACTCTACCACCATGGTTACCCTAAAAGTTCATTTTTCTGAAGTCACCTAGCTCTATGTTTGGATGCATTTTTAGCCATTATTCCTGATAATGTGAAGTATCTTTTTCAGTGGAGAGCAATAAATAACACAGCCACTTCCAGATCTGCATAGATACCTAACCTTTTTAAAAATGCTGCCCTTCCTCTTTTTATGTTAAGTGAAGGGAGATCTAAAATCTCTGAGCAGAAGAAGAGGTGACAGACAGAAGAAAGCAGTTCTCAGAATACACAAATGAATTTGCCTTCTGCCTAGCCTGAACAAAGAAATTGTTGTGAAGATCAGTACAAAATGAGAGTCAATAACACACATCTGTTTAGACACATGAAAAACTGTCTTACAATAGTTTTTGTCTTACAACAAAAAAAAGGCAAGAGGGAATGGCTGGGGAAAGAAGCCATGTTTATGCCACTCGTGTGGAAACCAGGATTTGCAACAAAATGCTTACTATCCTCCAAATTATTTGCTTTGGGATGAACTGTAGAAAGGCATCTTATACTCCTCTGTTGAATCTAGCCTAATCATTCAATAACAAAAAAAAAAAAAAAAAGTCTGCAAATTAAGATACATAAATCATTTCCACTTAGCTACCCATTTACATTACCAGGGAAAAAACCTTTGTAAGCAGCAGAAATGGTAGACTTTTGATCAATCTCCTGGTTTCTTACTGATTTGCCCCTTAAGAGAGAGGTACTACATGATTCTCTACTGTCTAAGGCAAGATAAGCAATCTTTCTCTATATAACAGCACTGATAGGGTCTGCTCCCCTCCTCTGACAGACTACAGAACTGTATGAAATTTGCAGGAATGTAGTATATTTGCATTTTCCAAATTTTGTCAACCTGGTTGAAATTGGCAAAAATTGTCCAAGAGTTAATGGGGCATTGACAGGCACATAAGCACATGCATATGTGTGGGTATGACATGCAAGCTTATAGGCTTTGTTTTATTATGAGGTCAAAGCCAAAAATCTGTTGTCTTCAAAAGTTAGTTTAAGCTAACCTGAAAGAAGATGGATAAGAAAAATCCAACATTAATTTTTTTTGTCCCATACATTGCTGCTTTGTGATCTGCCTGGAGTCAAGATGGTTCTAATAGGTTTTGCTTTGTGAGAGAAAAAAGGAGGCCATGAAAAGTTAAAAGCAAGAGAGTGAGCCCTGAATAGCAGGCAGATTTGGATTATCTAGTTATCAGGAGTCACTGCTGTGAGCAGACAAATACAGTCTTTTGAATAGTGATACAGCAAAAGTGGTTACAGGCTGCAAGGCTTCACTTCCTTCTTTTGAAGAATCATGGGATTTATTTTATAAATTAGATCAAGATACAGACTAAGGAATAGCCACTAGAGAAATCAGAAGGAAAACAAAAGAACTGATATAACCCTCTGAAAATCACACTGGCAATGTGAATGTCAGAGGTGATGTTTATTCCACATCATTTATTCTAACAATATATCTTTATGGTAACAAATCTCAAGATAATGCTTCTGGTTTGTTTCTTTGTATGTAAAGTAATTTAGCAAGCATTCATGTGCTCTCTGTAATGCTGTTCATTACACTAAGCATAAATGTTTGAATCTTAATTAGTTCTGTGGTGTCTTACTTCTTTCAAAACTTTAGAACATCTACATCTGATTCTGTCTAATGCTTCCTGGGGAAAAAAGAAAGAATTATTTAAAAAATCCTGTTTCTATGCAACAACATAGTTATTTGTAAATAAATACACAAGCTGCTAAAGAGAACGTGTTCCAAAAAGCCTGTTATGAGACACCCATAGACTGCCTTTGGAAGTAGTGATGGGTAGCAGAGAACTTCGACTGTCTGACCATAGTAAGATATCTCCTCAAAGCCCTTTCACAGTGTGGCAGGAATACAGACATCAGCATGGCGGCAGGTACAGTACATAAACAAGAAATTTAAAGGAAAGACATGACTCATCTTGCTGCCTCTGGAATTATACTAAGAGTAATCTGTCTTCCAAAACAGAATACAACAGTCAATTTCTAAAACCTAGAGGCCTTTTGTGAATGTGAGATCTGTCACCTATCAGATGCAGCTTTCAGCATACCATGCCAAATGAAATCCAACATGTAATTTCCTAAAGGAATGAGAAATAATGCAATCTATTGCAATGTAATAGCAATCACAGGAAAAATACTAAAGAAGCTAGGAGATGGTGTCCTTCACTACACGCTCTAGAACAAGTGTCATATACCATGCAGGATGAATAGACTAGTTCTGGTAGCATTTCTTCTTTACTAAATACATCCACACCTTGTCTCAAGACTTTCCTCCCAAAGGCCTAGCACTACTACCCTTGATCATGTGTACAGGATAACAAGGTTCCTAGATGAGTATAATGCATGCAGCCCTTTTTCAGTGGGATGACTGATCACTAACCAACACATTTCAGGCAAAGTGTGTCAACATGTTACAAATTGCAGTTCTCACTCTGAGAGAAATAAAGAAAACAGAATACAACCATGTGTTTAACGTGAATATATCCATATTCCAACAGCACTGTTATTTTACATTACTGAAAAAGCGCCTCTCCTTAACAGTTTATGGACTGGCTCACTTCCTTGACTGTACATCAAAGGAAAAGCAATGCTATATTTCTTCGATTTGTATAGCAGTTTTAGAGTGGCCAGATAGCTCTCTGAACAGAGAGCTGCCACAAGCCCTAACAGCTTCCTTGGTCTTTGTTTACAACAGTAGGAAATTCATGTAAGGGAGTGTTCAACACAAAAATATATGGAGATAATTTACCTTGACAGAAAGACAGAGAGAGAAGTAACCCACGGGCATGTCTGTGAAGAGTAGAAGAGTAGTCCCCCCAGCAGGTTTAGAACCTGCCTCTGCTGTAAGACACTGTGGCTTCAAAACCCCTGAGGAGGATCCAGCATCCTGTCTTCCTCCTTGCCAGGTCTGCCTCCTTGAAAAAATTCCAATGGGGATGTTCTGAGCCAGAAAAAGATTCATTAAGGATTGTTTCACCAATTTAAAAGACCTCGAGATTAAATAAATGGTTTTATTAACACATTGAAGTGATTTTGATAAGAAATGCTGCTAAAATAATGCTTAGAGTTGTCCCAGACTGAGAAGTAATTAGCATTCTTGTATTAAAAGAAATGTATATTTCCAATAATTCTCTTCCCTGCTTATGAGAGAATCACAGAATCTTAGAATATTAGGGGTTGTAAGGGACCTCTGAAGATCATCGAGTCCAACCCCCCTGCCAGAGCAAGACAAAAATAGACCAGATCATGATGAAATGCATCCAGACAGGTCTTGAAAGTCTCCAGAGAAGGAGACTCCACAGCCTCTCTGGGGAGTCTGTTCCAGTGCTTTGTAACTCTTATAGTAAAGAAGTTCTTCCTCATGTTGAGATGGAACTTCCTGTACTCTGGCTTAAATCTATTGCCCCTCGTCCTATCACAATGCAGGAGTGAAAAGAGGTTGACCCTGCCTTCTTGACGCCCAGCCCTTATGTATTTATAGACAGTAATTATATATATAAATATGTAAGTGTAACTGAGAGCTTACTCTTCCTTATCAATTCATCTAAGTGGTTTAAAATTTTAATGGGGAAGGGGATATTATCGGGCACACTAGAGTTAAGCTTAAGGTTGGCAGGCCAGTATCAGAGGTGAAATCTACAGAATCGACTCCCTTCCTCAAATGCCTGTACACCAATGCTCGCAGCATGGGGAATAAACAGGAGTTGGAAATATGTGTGTGGGGAAGGGGTTATGATCTGGTGGCAATTACAGAGACATGGTGGGACAGCTCACATAACTGAAATGTAGTCATGGTTGGCTATGTCCTTTTTAGGAAAGACAGGCCAACGAGGCAAGGTGGTGGAGTTACTCTTTACATGAGAGAGCAACTGGAATGTATTGAGTTCTGTCTGGGGGAGGTTGAGGGGTGACTTGAGAGTCTGTAGGTGAGAATTAAGGGGCAGACTAGCATGAGTGATATTGTTGTAGGTATCTATTACAGGCCACCTGATCAGGATGAAGAAGTTGATGAGGCCTTCTACAGGCAGCTGACAGCATCCTTACAATCACAGGCCCTGGTTCTCATGGGGGATTTTAACTACCCAGACGTTTGCTGGGAGA
>JAAGNO010022328.1:6674-20863 GCA_033439905.1 Ceryle rudis
TCTTCTTTATTAAGTGTTTCTATTCTAAACTGCAGGAACAGTCTCTGTGTTTTCATTAACAGTAATAGCACACTTCTGAAATTGGAAATTCCTTCAGTATTTGTTCTTGTCAACCTGGAATATCTTTGCATATTTAGAAAGAACAGGATAGAGAGAGGAAAGTAAGAAACTGGGAGGCAGAAAAGCAGACATTTTGCTGTCTTCAATTTTCTGTGACTAGATGCATATATTCTAAAGTAAAAAACAAAGTCAGGGAAAATCCTTCAGTAAATTTAGTCTGATATTCAGTACACTTTGTGGTTATTGCCCCACTGTTCTTTAATAGTGACTCCAAGTTCAAACCAAAAAGCAATATAAGCAGTCTGAGATTTAATCTGAAAGGAGAAAAGCATGTGATTTAACAGGACAGCATGATATACTGGAGTGGCAAAACGCATACTAAGGGAAGCCATACTTTGGTAAGCACAAGTGCTTGCACCTCTGTTGTCAAAACAGAAGAAAGCTTTTCATTATTTATGTGAGGAAAAAAATATGTTCCAAATATTATAGACATTTAATGGTTATTTGATAGGAGGTGGTGACTATTAAAGCTGAACATTAAATACTTCCTCAGAGGGTGAGACTTTATTGTGTTTATTAGGTTTTCCTGATTTTTTTTTTTTCTAAATTTTATTATTTTTTGGAGAAAAGGAAAATGAGAGGCGTCTAGACAAAGGGCAATACTTGATAATTTTATTAATAAAATCTGGATTCAGTCATCCAGCTATGGGATCTGCAATAAAATGCAGTAACAGAATGTATAATTATTTGTTGTGAGTTTTGGGGTTTTTTTAAGATTTAAGTATGGAATTGGGGGTTTTAGCATGGTGGTGAAGTCAACTTTATGTAGTACTGTATAATGGCAATAATATAAACCAAAGAAAACACAGAGAGATTTTGAAAGAAAAACATGCTCTTCAGTTTCCTGCATAAGTTAATAATGAAGGCTTTAAAATAACATCCTAACAATAAATGGTTTACATTCAGTTTATCAAGAAATTGATGGTTTACTTTATCTTTTTCCCCTTCCTTTAATTGAAAAGTATGTGAAGTCATGCATGTATAAGGGCATGACAGAGAATTTATTGAAAAATTTGGAAAAGGACTGGTAAGTTTTTGTCTCTCTTTAAGGTTAGCAATAGATAAGGCATGTTTCATGACTTATTTAGGTTTAATTTAGTGTTTTTTTCCTATGGTGTATCAATTTCTGATGCATAATTTACCTTTAAAGGTTTTTACACTAGCCCCTCTCATTTGAATGTTGAACTCATTTTATGGAGACAGTATCAAATGCATATGTAGGTGTTATTTATAATCCACAGCATTTGTTTTGGAGTATCTAGAATCTAATGACAGGATTGAACATTCAGCTCTGCACATCCAGCTTTAGATGTGAGTTTTAATCAGGCATTTGTGCCAAATGTTGATTATCTGTTAATCAGCTCAAATAAACCTGAACCTGAGTATCACATGTCACATGAAAAAGGCTATTTTTAGATTCAGAGACAGTCAACATTACAGTAGAATTGAAATTCCGGAGATGAGCTACTAGAAAGCTGAACTGGAAAATATTTTCACTTGTGCAGGATTAAGATTTTGCTATTTATAGAGAGCATTGTTTTGCAGTCAGTAACAAATAGCTAGATTTTAATTTTTCTTTTTTTCCCTTTACTCATAATCCATGAATTATCTAGTGTGGGACTGGGAAAAAAGCAGCTGAATACAGAGTATTGTGATGGACAAACTGAATGCTTTGTAAACCTGTCACAAACTGTATGGATGAATAGAATTTCCCTTTGCTCCTTTGTAAACTGAATCTGGAGCTCACCCAATTTCCCTTAAAACTGACAGGCTTTTATTTCACTTTTAATTTTTTTCTATTTTTTTGTGAAATATATATATCTTTACTTCACTTTTTTTGATAATTATCACTATATTGTATGGTGGTTTTCACTAACAAAATTCAAACAGTGTATAACTGGAAAAGCCATATTTTGTATCAGTGTATCTGAAGTGCAGTTAAAACTTTTCTAGGTTGAGCAGCAAATTGAGAGCTGTGCAAGAAAAAATATCTATCAGATTAAACTGAAATAATGTTTCCTGCTGATGTTTAGCATCAATAATAATTTCTAATAGTAATCAGAAAGAAAGAGGAGAAATCTCTTGATTTTCAGAAATCAGTATCTCAACTCACTAGTACCTCTGGTGTCATCTACCCCTTAAAGTCAGACTGTGTCATTGACCATGAAACTTTTCCTCATGATATATTTTCTCTAAAAGAACTTTGGGATTACTAAATTTCTTGTAAATGTTAGAGTACTGTTGACAGTATAATGATTTTTCACTAGAGGTATGCTGTATATCTATTTTAATAGTGCTAGTGTTTGAATTTCAGTTAGCTTCTGACTGAAAAGAAAGGAGAAAGCAGAAGAAAACAAAAATCCTGAGCCAATGAACAGTTTCATCACCAATCCTGGTAATATTGCCAAATTGGCAGGATATATACAATCTGTCATCTGTCAAACCATTGCATTTGGTAACCAACAATTCATTGTTAACCATCTGTTTAAATCTTTTTCACATCCTGTGGTTATACTCGTTTCATAGATAATTTTAAAATATGTTAACAAAACGTTACTGACCTAATGTGCATTAGAATAAATGAATAGATGATTCCGTGTGGCTCTAGCCTAGGAAGTTTTTACAACCATGTCCTTGACCCGTAGCATATTTGGCAGTTAATTAGGCAGATCTATTAGCCAGAAAGTCTCTTTACAGAAAATCTATGGAACTGAAATGATCTGTCTTTGCAGCTGTGTACCTAATAGCTTTCTAGTTTATCTGCATCAAATTCTGAAGAAATATGTAGGCTGCATCACTGTGAACAATTTATTTCTATGCACATCATCTTACAAGTTATCATGTCATTCAAATTTCATATCAGCCAAACTTTCTCAAAGCTCAAGAAAATTTGCCTCAGTTGAGATTTGCTCTACCTAGTCAGTGTAATGAGGATGCTCAGAGATTTGATCTGCTTTTTGAAATGTGGTTATAACTCTAAGCCTTAAACTACTTTGATTCTGGTGAATATATTAATAAATAATATTACCTTCCCAAATGTTGATCTGACACATGCACTGAGATTAGTGGTCAGCTGTGCAGCATGTGTTTCCATGGGCAACAGCTGAAGCTCATATGAGTAAAAGAAGAAAACAAGCTAAGTGTAAAATCCTTTATGAACAAATGACTAATGCCTAACACAGATATTTGAAGCATGCTTATTGACTGTCAGGAAGAAGAGAAAAATAAATGCACAGAATCATGACTTTCACTTCATCTTTGATTTTGAAATACAAGGTTTTTGGCTCTGGGTTTCAATATAGCATTATAGGATTTTTTTATTATTATTATTCTTGAAAAAAAAATGAACCACACAGCAGTTATTGTTTATACAGTGTGTCCCTTACAATGTACAGGAATTAAAGCTGAAGAGTCAAATATCAAAATGTACGCCAGAAGTCCATGTGACATTTAAAAACTAAACTTAATTCCAGATAATCTAGAGATCTATAACTAAAGTAGATTAATGGTTTATGGAATCAAAAAAAAAAAAAAAGATAAACCCTTACAGGTAATTTTGAGGTCACTGTAGCTTTTCTATGTATCAGTTAGGCATACTGAATAAACAAATGAAGAAATCCATGTGGAGATCATAAACTGATAATTACATCAATTTTGGGGCAAAGATGTTACAAGAGTTAGGGCCCATAAGTTTTAGTTTTTAATGTTTTACTGCTTCTCTTTACAAAAGAGCACATGGCCCGTATTAGCCATTAACTTATATTTTTTTCCATGTCACTGATCATTAAAGTGAAGAAGCAGATGTCTTCCTCCAAGAAGCTCTAAAGATAACTTTACGCTCCTAAACTGGTTTCATTACCAGTTTGCTTTTCCTTATGTCCTTAGTCAAAACAAAAGGTCTAGAGCTTAGCAGTTTGGTTTTTACATTAAAGCACAGTCCAATCCCTTGTTTTTTATTCCACTTTTTTATTCCACTAATCAGAATACAACCATAGGTGCTTAGTTTGATTTACTACAGTTTTCAGATTAAATAAATTTAGAACTGTCTCTGCTGAAACATAGACATGCTACACTGTCATGTTCCAATTCTGCTCAACAGAACATAAAAATGAGTGACTTTGAGATCTCTGAAGTAATGGAATTACAACATTATTGGTAGCCTCTGAGATAATTACACACTGCTGCAGTTTCTCTTGTTTCTTTAACCCCTGTGTTAAAGATGCCTTCTAACATGTCTATATCCTGTAGTAAAAAGTTACCTGGCAGATTTTCAAGTGTGACTTTACTATGTATTTATAAAACTGCATCTGCTGTGTGAAATTACACTGCTGTGTTTACTAGGTTGCCTATCGCACATTTGTATGTGGAGGTATGAATATCTTCAGCTACACAGGCATGAAATGTCTAATTTGAGGGTAAATGCTGACACCAGTGGCACAGGAAAAATGTAATTTCAAAATTATTTGAAATAAAAATGTATCTTGGTACAAATTATTCCATATGCACTAGTTAGAATCTTATATATATATATGTTCACATCATCCTGTTTCTTGGCTGTTTTTTTTTTATGTTGGAGGTTCATGTATTGCTGCTGTCAGACAAAAAGATGGTTTCCATACATAACTACCACTTAAAAATTTCTTTGACCAATGATATTTCAGTCCCACTCACTATGCCAAAATTCTCTAATAATAAATTTGACCTGTCCCAGTTAATCTGTGAATTTGAGAGCAAGTCTTCTCCCTGACATTCTCAATTCTACCTGGCTTTCTCACTGCTTCTTTATTTCTTTCTCCTGTCTATATTACTGCACTGGAATACCGTTTGTTATACACTGCTCTTTAAACAGCTTTCTATGAATTTTATTTTATTTTAATTTTATTAATTTTCTATTAGTAACTCCAACTAGACATAACACAGCTATTCAGTAGCACACTTGGAACTACAATAATATGCTTTGAACCAACGAAAGCTTGGTGTATATTAGTAAAAACATCCAGAAAATCCAAAACTCAGATTACATTGCTGCTTATTGAATTGCTTACTAAAATTTCTATGATTGTTTACACTGAGAAAAGCTCTTATCTATACAATTATACAGGTGAAACCCACAACATTTTAGAGAGCTATTATCTGTTACCAAACAAATCGTTAGCAGTTCTCATACACAGAGCTTTTCTTCTCTTTTTGACATGACCACTATCAAAACCAACATGAATCCAAAGTGAGAAAGAGAGCATGGGGAAAAACGCATGAAGCAATTTAAAAATTTTTCTCCCTCGGGTTTCATGAAGTGCTTCTTAGTATCCTAAGGCTTTTCATGGTATGAAACATACCCAATATACTTTTGATCAATTATACCTGCAATGCACAGGTCTGTGCTGTGCAGGAATACTTACATGCATTCTGATAGTAAGAAAACTGTTCATTGGTAATTGGAATTAGCTTAGGCTGAGAAGACAACAGCCAACCAACTGAATGATTACACCTCTCAAAGTGTAGTCATCTATAAGAATTATGATAGTTTCTGTGACTTCTTTAGTAGCCTTATACAGCTGCATATAAATTTTACTTAGAGAGCCATTCAAATTATGCTGCTGGCAAGGTCATTAGATACTTCATATTATATCATTTTGGAATTTCAGATCAATATTTCTTGGCTTATGAGTCCAGCTGTACTTCACACACACACACAAAAAAAAAAAAAAAAAAAAAAAGAGGTGGAAACAAAAAGATGATGTTTAAAGCTATCTAATACCAAGCTGTTAGCAAATGCATGTATAAAAGAATTGGAATATGCTACTGTGTCATTCCAGAATAAACATCTGAATCTACTATTTGTTAATCTGAAGATCCATGACAGTACCTAAAGATCCATGACAGTGACAGGCTTAGCATTTTTTTAGGCATGTATAGACATACAAGTTTTTCACTAGCACCCTTCTTTTGCCATTTTTTAAATATATTACTTTTTTTATCTGTATCTGTGAGATACCAGAATTTCCTTATTACAACTATGGCCCTGGTTGCAATTGTATTAGTAAATGTTGTATAATGCAACAAGTTACATTAGAGAATAAGAGGAATGGTGAGAAGAAAGGGAATATCAGGGAAGTAGACAGTACACTTTTTTCAAGTTTTTTCCTTACAACTGTCCTTTCCACTTGTTTTGTGATGTTTCTGGTAAAGCAGTTTTACTTCTGAGTGTACTAAATAACAAAGAAAGGAATGCATGCCAGGATGATTTACATAGGCAGTCTTTGAAGATTGGATGAAATTTTTTCTGTTTGGAGAAGGATTTCTGGTGAGAAACCCCCAACATGGTCTTTCTAAATATTTCTCTTTTTTTCCATTCACAGATCTTATATAAAGAATTTCAAATTAAGTTGAATTTAATAGGAAAAAAAAAAAAAAGGACCAATAATGACTTTTTTAATTGACACAAAATTAGTGTGGATAGAAAAGAATATAAAGATTTCCCTTGCTAAAAGTGATTGAGCTTCTGATTTTAAAATGCTTATCTACACTTCATTTAAAAGTGTCTACTTCCTAAGCCTTATTTGTAGATTTCACTGTGTGGGGCTGTCTAATGTTGCCAAGCAAAATAATGAGAAATATCTTTGAATGATAAAAATTGTTCATGTAATTCAATACAAGCTCATCCTTAATGAAGGTCATAAAGGAAATTATTTACTTTATCTCTTCTGGAGCCAACGTCTTTTTCTATTGTACTGGAATGATAGGTGCCTTTCCAGATTGTACCCATTTTCTCTGAGGAATATTCCTCTGATATTCAGCCTTTCTGCTGAACAGTAGAATAATAAATATGTTAAGTACTCATACAGATAATCTGAATAATGTATCACTTTTGTAACACTTCTAAGATATAGCTCATGGCAAGAAAACAGTACACAGTTCATCACTGATACAAAACAGGGGTAAAATTCAGTTAAAGCTGCCCTTGAAGTCAATGGCCTTGGATAAGTGTAGGTTTTCTTTAAGAATTAAAAAGCTTGAAGAGTAATTTCTCTAGAACATTTCCTTCCTGAAGTTGATTTGAATTTGAAAGCACTGAGTGATAATAAATTGTCACCTCTTTTAGTACAACTTCAGTGTTTTGATGGAGAGCAAAATATTACTGGATTTTCTGGGTCCTGGTTTAACTGGGACAGAATCATAGGTGAGCCGTGGTCCGCAGGCCGATAACAGTTTTGAGTCAGCCAAGGCAGCTGACCCAAGTTGGCTTGTGGGTATATCTCTTACCATAAACATAATGCTCTTTATAAAGGGGGAAGCTAAGGACAGCGTTTCTCATGATCCAGCTTCTCCTGCTTGGGCTTCTTTTCTTCTTTCTCCTCTTGCTTATTCCCATCCCTGAAGGGGCTTGCTTACCATTCTGCTCCTGCATATGGTTTTCTTGTTTACTGTGACCCTAATACATTTGCTTATCTGAGTAAAACTTTGTATACTTTACACTGGCATTGGTATCAGTTTTGCTGTTTCATTAAACCCATTTTCATTTCAACCCATGGGTCTCCTCCTATTCACAATCTCTCTTCTCTGTTGGGGAGGGGTTATTGGGTGATAAACCAACTGCTATAGTTTAGCCCCAGATACAGGCCAGATGTAGACAGTCCTTAATCTTGATTTTATGAGACCATGACTTAAAGGAACCTCAAGGAACATTTTTAACTGAATCTTACTCATTTCTGTGCAATTAAGACAATGAATTGTTTATTCTTTAGGCTATATGTTAACTCATATCACTCTTCAGTAGGGTGAAGACTTTGTAACCATGGTGATTTTGTCACATGTTTGTAGTTCTTTATCTTTAGGGAAAAAAAAGAAAGTTGGCTAGCAAATATTTGGCTTATTTTCTCTGTAGAGCCATGTGTTCAGAATTGGAGGATTTAGGATTTTCTTATATTTGTCTTTCTTTTAATTAAAAGGAAACTCTCAAGATCTGTCAGAACCTGATTTTAATAGAGAAACATAAATTTATGGCACTGCAAATGCTGCAATATAGACAACATTTATAGATAATGTAGAAACAAACATATGAACTCTAAGTATGCTTTTTATTTGAGCTTTAACAAAATAAATGAGTTACTGTTTGCCATCTTGCAGAGAGGAAGCTGAAACATAAGAAAATGTTTATATTGCCCTCAGCTAGACACATGGAGCCAAGGAATATTACAGAAAGTGATATACCTTACAATGTGTAGTTTGGTAGGTGCTCGTTTTGAAAAGATTTTATATTTAGTTATGATAGTACACATTTTATACTGACCTTCACAGTTTGGTTTAGAACCATTAAAGCACCACAGTAGATATTTCAATGAAAATGAGCTTTTCACCTAGGCTGAGGGAACCAATTCTCTCTATAGTTGTTTTACAGGAGAGCAGGTGGGTCTGATCCTGCTCTTGCTTTGCTTAGGTGAATGAAATACAAAGGATTTGTAGAAAACCAACATCATTGTTTCCACTTAAAAGGATGCTTCCCAACTCCTAGGTCTAGAGAAAAAGTTGACTAAACTCTGACTGTGTGCATGTCTTGGGCTGTCCTACAGCCTGTTTCATATCCCAAGTGTGAGGGAGGCTGGGTACCAGTACAAGCAGGATAGGTACTGAGGGTCAGGTTTGTCCCTCTCAGAGATGGAGGCAGCTACAAACAGCAAGAGCAGGGACTTGGTCTCTGATGTTTGGCTACTAAATGCCTCTGCAAATACACAAGATGGATACTAACAGACATAAAGGCTTGCTGATAAAGCTTATTAATGGTAATCCTTCATTTTAGAAAGTGTTTGAATAAAAAAACTAAATACCTGAAATTATCCATGTGGAAGCAGTATGTATTGTCTGTCCAACTTTAAATGGGCACCTGTCCCGTAATTATGTAAAAGCAGGCCTATTTATAAATGGATGAGGCATAAGGTTTTCTTTTGATTTCAAATCATGTAGAGCACTGGAGAATGGTGTTGAAGTGATTATCCATGTCTTAATATACTTTTTTTTAGAACCTGACATACCACAGTACTTCTTAAAAAAGCTTGCTCACTTTACAAGTATATGCACTAACGTGAATGCTAAGAAAGAAAAAAGGATCAGTGCTTTAAGTTCTATCTTGCTATACCATCAGATAAAAGGAGTTTAACCAAATGCATTTGGAGAAGAGTTTCTCATTGTTTACGCCTTTTAGGCTTGAAGACTTGGCAAAACTGCTGTGTAACTATGCCTGCTGCCTGGAAAATAGCTTTTTCATTATTATTAATCTAACTTGGGCAATTATTTATTGAGCCAGAGAAAGATAAGACAGCTTTAGCTCTTCCATTAATACCACCTGGTGCCTACATCACATAATGTTGTGTGAAAGCAGTTTTGTCCCATCACATCCAAGCTGCAACAACACCCAACCTCTGCCAGTAGTACTATTACTTTCTAGAAGTTATTGATGCCAGATATCTCTTGAATTCTTCATTTTTCCTGTTTGCTTCTTTTTTTTCTGTGTTATTTTTGCTTTAGCACAATCAAAGAGGCTAAAATCAAGGAAAAAAACCTGATGTATGTGCAACTCTATCAACAAACAATACAAATAACCTCCTTATTACCTGTGATATACTAAGATGTCTCCAAAAACAGATAAAAGAAAAATGCTTCACTTGCTTTACTGAATCTTAAAAAACCCACCCTGAAAAACATCAATAATAAGTAATCAGGTCAATGTTAAATTCGTTTAAGCATCTGGTTGTTTATTTAAATAAATGCATATAATTATATTGCCCTCAGCTGGACACATGGAGCCAAGGAATATTACAGAAAGTGATATACCTTACAATATGTAGTTTGGTAGGTGCTTGTTTTGAAAAGATTTTATATTTAGTTATGATAGTACACATTTTATACTGACCTTCACAATTTGTTTTAGAACCATTAAAGCACCACCACAGAGATTTCAATGAAGATGATCAGGGTAAAAAACTGTCTGGATGGCAGGGCCCGAAAAGTAGTGGTAAACGGAGTTAAATCCATTTGGCATCTAATCACAAGTGTTGTCCCCCAGGGCTCTGCACTGGGGCCAGTTCTGTTTAATATCATTATCAATGATCTGCATGAGGGGATCAAGTGCACCCTCAGTAATTTTGCAGATGACACCAAGCTGGGTGGAAGTGTCAATTTGCTTGAGGGTAGGAAGGCTCTGCAGAGGGATCTAGACAGATTAGCTTGGTGAGCCAAGGCCAACTGTATGAGTTTCAATAAGGCCAAATGCTGGGTTCTGCACTTTGGCCACAACAACACCCAGCAGCACTACAGGCTTGAGGAGGAGCGGCTGGAAAGCTGCTCAGGAGAGAGGGACCTGGCATCCTGACCTGTATCAGGAATAGTGTGGCCAGCAGGACTAGGAAGTGAGTTTACCCCTGTAATCGGCACTTGTGAGACCACACCTCGAGTGCTGTGTTCAGTTTTGGGCCACTCAATGCAAGAAGGACAATGAGGTACTAGAATGTGTCCAAAGGAGGGCAATAAAGCTGGTGAAAGGCCTAGAGCACATGTCTTGAGGAGTGGCTGAAAGAGTTGGGGTTGTTTACCTGTTGGAGAAAAGGAGGCTCAGGAGAGAACTTACAGATCTCTACAACTACCTGAAAGGAGGTTGTAGAGATGTAGAGGTCGGTCTGTTTAACCATGTAACAAGTGATAGAACAAGAGGAAATGTCCTTTAGTTGTGCCAAGGGAAGTTTAGATTGGATATTTGGAATAATTTCTTTACTGAATGGTTTATCAGGCACTGGAGCAGCTTGCCCAGGGCAGTGGTTGAGTCCTTATCCCTGGAGGTGTTTTAAGAGTCATGTAGACATAGTGCTGAGGGATATGCTTTAGTTGAGGTCTTGTCTGTGTTAGGTTCACAATTGGACTAGATGATCTTAAAGGTCTTTTCCAGTCTAGGAAATTCTGAATTCAAGACCTATGTAGTTACTAAACTGAGTATAATCCATCTCTACATGACTATTAAACTAATATATTTTGATATTTTTTTAAGATTATTATACATACACCTATTGCATAATGTTTTCACCAACTTCTGAGCACTGGATCCAATGCTGCTTTTACTGGTGAAACTCAGCACACCTCCAGTGAACTTTTAGCATACCAAGGTACCCCAGTGACTGTCATGTACTTATCCCACAGCTCTTCAATTTCTCAGTCATCTTTTTGTTTGTTGGGCTTATTCTGTCAAAGGGAAAATGGTTTTCTGTCCCCTTCTAGGAAGCAGATAATAATTTTCCTCCCCTTCAGTATTCAGGGATTCTGTGGTGGTTCATTCATCACCAGCAGAATGTAGAACTGCTGTTATAGGCCACTGTCAAAGGTTTTTTCTTAAAGGAAGGTATGGTATGTAATTTACTCTCTTGGCTGAAATAATGCAGTGAGAGAAAGAGACACTATTTCCAAATAGTTTTTCTTAGCTTCTCTGGTAGAAGTCCATGTCTGTCAGGATATTAAGCAAAGAATCCTGTTGGTTTGTCTTCAAAGATAAACTAAAGAAAAGCTCCCAGACTTAGCTCAAGGTGTTCCCTAGTTGAAAGCTTTGGAAGTGTTAAATGCAGCTAGTGTTGAAAGATGGGAGATGTCAGAGAAAACTTAATCTCTGCATTGAAGTGAGGGCAGAGGAGGAAGGAAATTTACAATATGTAATTTTTTCACTTCTGATAACAACTATTAAAGAAAATTTGCTGTAGTGTTACAGGGTGTTAGAGCACTTTAAGGCTTTTCAGCCCAGGTCTGCAGTAGTTGCATAGTTCTGTTTCTTATCTCACAGATAAGAAGCCAGACACAAATGCAGACATGAATAAAATGACTCTCCTTTTCTTTGCAGTGCTAGTGTATAAGATAAAGCATGCTTTACTCTTTGGGAACTTATCTTAAGTGACACGATGCCTTTTATCTGCCACCCTATTATAAGGCTCCCATTATGTATTGTGAGCTTTTGTACTTTCTCCTTTTTTTAAAAAAAACCCTTTTTTTTTTTTTTAAGCAGAACACCTGACAATAAACTTACTAAATTGTTAGGCTGTCAACCGAGTCATGGTAGCATGTCCTGCTAATACAATTTACAATAAAACAATTCAGAAGTTTCAGGCTCTGTCTAGACCATCTTCATTGCCTCAGCAGTGAGGTGATAAGGAATAGCACCTATTTGTATTTTTACAGGTTGTAAGAGACAATTTACATCCACAATATCTATCATAGTCACAAGATTACCATGTATACAAGGCTTTTAATTACTCTTTGCACCTTACCTGCTTTCCTCCAAGGAAACTGCCTTCCTGCCCAAGGGTCACAACCACAGCATACTTCTAAGTCCTTGATAATTGTGCTAGGTCAGAAGGTGACCTGCACAGAAACCTTGGCTGCTGGCAGTGGGTTGTTTCATGACCAATGAGGAATATACAACTGATAAGCTGACCACAATTTCAGACTCTAACTTCAGTCTGCTGAGCCCTTCAAACTTGTGCAAAAGCCTCACATAATCCTTACATTTCTATTGGGAGCTAGGGGATAGGAAACGCCAGGGTGCCCCCTTTACACAGCATAACAGTGGGTGCATTACCCTGGGGAAGCCCTTGGGTCCTAGAAAGGCCTGAGGAAAACCCACCCTCAGTCTGTGTCCATTTGCTTTCCCCTTGAGCGATGGCATAGGTGTGAAGGAGCAGGGTCTTGAAGGTGTCTAGGACCACTGCTGGAACCTCAGTTTCTCACTGTTTCCACACAGGAAGTTTAAAGTTTTTGTAATATTTGTAGGAACTGAATTTCCACTGTGAAGTTTGAGCCATTATCCCAAAGACACCCTGAGCACATATGATAAATAACAACATCATGACAGCAAGCTTTCCCTCTTCATTTTTCAATTTCATTTAGTTACATTTCCCTGGTCTCGGTTTACTTTCATTTTCTCCACACAGAAATTTTAAATGGTTACCGTATCTCTTAATAAGATGGAACTAATCAGTCACAACAAAAATCATTACAGAAAATGATAATGGGAAAAGCATTCGAGTTCTTTCATTATGTCTCCCAGGGTACTCATTTAAAACCACTGAGTATAACTCAGAGCACAGTGCAATTCACGCCTCTTCCCATTTCATGCTGAGATCAGACCTCAGTGACACAAAATGGTTTATCAGCTTGAGGTGAAAGGTGGAATGGTAAATGTCATGAGTAAAGATTGGCAAGGCAATATTATCATGTGTTTATTAGTTGGATGTTAAGTTAATTTTATGCATATGTAGATGATGAGAGAGGTAGATGAATTAACTTATTTCTGGTTGCTTTTGTCTGTGAGGTTATAGAGAGGGATACCATTTCTTTGGACATGGACCCCAGATTGTTTAGATCTTTTGTTCAGAAGTCTTTCTTTCTTCAATGTCTGTTGGTAAACAGGTAAAAAGTATGTTGTAAGATGTGTACTATACGTTTTTTTTAGTATATCATTATTTACCACCTTTACCACATTCAGATGCCTGCTCTGAATGTGCACATGGTGATAAAGAAATTAACAGTTGAAAAAACTGTGGAGATGCAATCTCATTGACCACAGTGATGTAGAAGTGGTGAAGCAGGGTTGAGGCAGACTTGCCGCTGCTGTGTTTGGCTATCCAGTAAAGAGATGCATTCAGAAAGAATGCAGTAGAAGACAGACATTCTCTGAATTTCATGTAACAGCCTAAATTAGTTGCTCAGAATTTCTCCTATGCTGAACCCGAGTTCTTAATGTAAATCCATACTTTATTCAGACAGTGGGAGCATGGTGAGGCAAGTGATTGTGATTCTCAATCACTCGCCCCCCCCCCCCCCCCAAAAGCGATTTTTCAAAAGGGTCCTCCCCGCGAGGGGGGGGGAGGGGCCGGGGCCCGCGGGGCCCTTGCTAGTTCCTCCCTCGGGGGGGCGCCCCCCCTCGCCGCCGGGACCGCGCGGTGCTGGAGGACGCCGGAGACCTTCATCTACCACAGGACTGAACCAAAAACCCGCAAAGCTTTTGTGGTCTGTGTCTCCAGAAGATAAACACTTACTTT
>JAAGNO010022328.1:20963-38334 GCA_033439905.1 Ceryle rudis
TGGGTGTGTTGAGACCGAAGACAAAGTGCTCTGGTTACCCAAGGGTCGCGGGTGTCCAGTGTAGTAAAGGGCCTCATGCTATCCAGGGTGGAGTTCTGTGGTTTGACCGTAGAAGGGGTGTAAACACACCAGGGGGGGGGGATGGTGGGGGGAGTGGTTGTGGTTCTCAATTCCGCGCCCCCCCCCCCCCCAAAAAGTGTCTTTCTAAGAAGCTCTGCTCAGTGAAGGGAGGTAAATGGCCTTACTGTCAAATAAGCTTTCTGTGTTGACTTGGTTTAGAATTATCTTGTTTCTCAGCTGATGTGAATAAAGGTTTTGTCTACACTAGATGGGCTGGGAGTAAATGGTCAGAATTTTATGGGAACCATTTGAAAAAGCATTGTTTCTTAACAGAGGTGGATAGGACAAATCTGTGTGGTTTTGATAAAAACAATGAATAATCTAGTGTTTATTAATATTTGGATTGTAATTCCTATCTCTTTGCACTAAGAAATGAAATTGACCACAATGTTTAGACATTTGAGATTTAGATTTTGAAATCTCACAGTTGTCATTAAAGAATGGTGGTATATGGATGTTTGAGTAAATGATAATGTTATCAATTACAAACTAGACAATCGGAAATCAATGTCTTTAACTTCCAATGACAACATAAAAATTAAAACTAAGGAAAAAAGAAAGTAAAATAAATCTTTTTATTTGTTCTAATCGTGTACCTTTTTTTAGCCATTAATGATGTTATTAGAATAAATAAGTTTGTATGTTATCCACATATATTGCTACAAAAAAAGGCCAGAGATTTCTTTGTGTAGCAATATATTGGAGAGTTGCTTCAGTATGTTATTAAGCTGCTTAACCCAAAGTAGTTTTAGAAAGCAGTTGCAGAAATCACAAAATGTTTTTCTCCATCTTATTTATGCTGTTATAAAGTGAAGTGCATTGACATCAAATAAAGCTCTCTAAACCATTTGGGAATATATTCTTTAGCATTTTCTTTTAATGTTCTGTGCTCAAAGCCAATTCAATTTTTGTAATCCTTGACTGTGGCTAAATGTGTCCATGTACAAGTGCTGTGATTTCATTGAGGAAAAACATGAGTCTGCAATCAAAACAAATAATTCATATTTCTGTATTTTGCTAAATAAATTGTTTGACTAACTGAACAGAGTCATGCTTCTTGCTAGGTAGAGATATATTATTTGATATGATTTGTTTATATGATTTGGTATAATGTTCATCTCATAGTTAAGCAAATTTTAAGATTAGTTTATTCTGTCATAAAATAATTCTTTATGAAAGGAGAAAACTATTTTCACACCATGGTAATTTGATTATGTTTATTTTAGATCAGCTTTTGAAACCTCAGTTCATACTGAGCAATAATTAAGTTGTCCCACTGGGTAACTAAGGTCTACTGGGCTCAAAGCTCCAAAAATGGGACTTCTACTTTTATCAGAATTCAAATAGAAAACAGTCCAGTAGGATGTTTGAAACTAGAAAAGTTATGAAACATATTTATTTATTCTTTATTAACAAAATTCTTTGCCATTTTAGCTAAGGCAAAGCAGGCTTTGACAAGAAAATGCTAATCAGACATTTGCTTGTGTCTTCAGTACATGCTGAGTAATATGTTTTGTTAGATGAGGCTGGGAAAGAAGGTTGTTCACACATAAACCATCCTCCTGTGTCAGAGGGTACTTTTGCCCAGTCATTCATACTTAAGAAGGTCTGAATGCTAGCATCAATAGATCTCATTTATATTCCTAAAGATTCTACTGGTTGTCATAATACTAATATACACATTCAAATAGATATTTGAGTTGAAGTTAGAAGACCTGAATGGAACTGATATTTGCTCTTGCTCCTTAATCTGTATCTGCTGTACCTAAAGCTATCTCTTTTGCAGATAGTGCATACAATTGGAGGTTTTTGTTCAGACTCTCACTTGTAAAATTGTTGTAGTTTCCTTTCTCTATCTATCCTCCTTAATAATGAGGTAGTTGCTCCAGTCTGGACACAACACCTTTATATTTCAGCAAATGTTGATATTCCAGTCTTATGTGCAAATATTCATTTATTAAAGTGAGATCTTGGCATGACAGAAACCGCCTTGCTTTACATTTTAACTACTGAAATGTTTTCTTTACTCTCTTTACATGACTCTTTCACCACAAACCCTCTACACCGTTGCATTCATCAACCTTCTTTCTTTGCCTTCCATTAAGTGCAAATGTCTTGCTTTTATCAGTTGGGCTTCTGTACAACTGCACTATGCACCTCACTTTTCTCCTCTCATTCTAACTTTACTCTTTCTGTGCCGTATGGTTTATCCATCAAGAATAAATATGACAGTTCCCCTGTGTTTTTTCACACTCCTGCAGGACTATGACTTACAACTTTAAATTGTGTATTTCTAGACTTGGTGACCTGAAGAAAAAAAAAAAAAAGCTACAGTTGAAATATAGTTCAGGTATACCATAAGTTCTGACACCAGAAACCACATAGGATCCAAAATTCAAGTTAGTAACTGTTGTTTAAATAATATAAATATGAAGTAAAACTTCTCTGATGCCAATGAAGTTTCAGACAGCAGTCTCTGCTAACAAATTACAGTTAAAAAAAAATTGTTTTATTGCACAGTGATATTGTCACACTGCTCACTGTGATAAATACCATGAAATGGAGATGAAAATTATTGTCTTTGATCTGTGAAATACTCTTCAGTTCTAACACTGCACTGTCTCATCTTGTCTGGTGATCCCCACAGTATTAGATTTTCATCATTGTTAATTTCTGAGGAGTTTTAGGCTTTGTGATTTCAAAATTTGAGTATTGCAAGTAAAAGTGACTTTAGATGTGTACATCTAGGAACTGGAATTCCATGGCTGGTGAAGGTGGAGTTTTGTTTATGTAATTCCAGTATTTATTACTAATTCTGGTGGTCTCATGAATACAGATGTACCAATAAAACCAAATCATTTTGATGACCAAGATAGTGATTAAATGCCAAAAAAGATCTTCCTAATCATGTGATATTTACTGTTCTTCCTACTAAATTTTCTTAATTTCCTCTACATTTTAAATAAAGGAATAATTCCTTTGACCAGCAGAGAGCAGCAATAATACACATTATAAGGAACTAACTGTGAGTCTTCCCTTGCAAAATCCTATTGCAGTTCTAAACTGGCATGAGGGATGAATTACAGTGGGTATCCTTATCATGAACATGTATTTATGGGATAAATTGGGTTCAAATGAAATCAACAATAGGCAAAATATGACCCCTTTTAATTTAATTTGTTTGCAGAAACTTTTAATTTAAAATACTTTCTGTTTAATTTCTTATTTGTCTATATGAAAGTGACAAAGATTTATTGCTTAGCCTAAACTATTTTTTTGGTCACGTTTATTCTTAGCAGATGATTCTGTTCACATTAATCTGAAAATTTTCAGTGGAGTTTCTCTGCTTTTTTTCGACAGTGTCTATATTTTAATTCTTACAGTAAAAATTTAGCCTCATAAAGGTCAATAGGTACTTTTTTCTCTGACTTACTTGAAGTTAGGATTTCACTATTCTTGTGACACATATATTAACAGTTCATTATAAAGAAATTAAAAATATACAGTTAAAAAAATCTAACAGTGCTTATTTTGTTTTTCTCCTCTCTGATCACAAGGATACTTTGCAATTTTACAGGCTTTGCATAGGAAGGATAAGAACCTCTTTTTTTCCTCTTCTAGAGTTTCCTAACAATGCTATTAGAGATTTATATTCCCTGTTCTGGTTCTGTGACTCTTTCATGCTTTGTTGTGTAGTGGTACTCTAGTATAGATGACAACCATTCTCAAGCTTTTTTGCTAACCCTGAAAATTTACCAAAAAAAAAAAAAAAAAAAAAGGTGATATTTTAAATCCCACTTCTTAGTGGGACTAATTTGCAAAGTAGGAAAGAAGAAGCATTAACAATTCCACTATGCTGTCACTTTTGGAAAGAAAGTAGGATTACTGTTGGTGACACAGTATTGTCTATATGTTGTGCATATATTAGCATTATAGTCCAAATCAGGACTGTGGTTCTGGAGTGAATCTTCTGTTCCTGCTACCACATGGAGCAGTCTTACTTTCAAGGTAATATTACTTTCAGAGGATATGTATGTTCCAATAATTGATGAATATTAATTTCTGGGCCATATTGCATGTAGTTCAGAGTAAAAACACCACGAAACATAGGAAAATACATATATGAAGGAACAACATCCCCTTGGCACTAAGTATTCTACCATTCAGATCCATACTGCACCAAGCCAAGGATCCCCTGGGTAAGGGATCTCAGGCTGTGTCATGCTTTACAAATTTCGGAGAAACTTAGGTGGCAGCTAGCATTTATCTGCTTACACTGAATCACCTCTGTGTTAACTGCATGGATACTGGTGTGCAGAAAACTCTGAGGTTCAAACTAGAAATGCCATTTGAATTTAGACTGCAGTAAGCTTGGGCATTGCTGGAGAGCAAGTGCTGTGAATTTCTCATGTTCTAAATCCAACATGAATTGCAGTAGCTATCTCCTTTTTTGGGTGTTAACTTGTATTTAGTTCCCTTTGCTTCAGTTTTCCTACTTCTAACTAGAAGCAATCATGTCACAGAAATTTTTATTAAATTAAAGTTGGTCATATTTATGAAGCACTGAGATCCTATCATGATGAGCTCTGTCAAAAAGCTAGTGAGGAAAATATTACTCTCTTCCTTCAAAGCAGATCTTGAATAGTGTGCAACAAATTAGTCGTGAGACCACAGACTGGATAAACCAGGGGAAAGAAAATATTCTTCATTAAATAAATACCATTCTTTTTGTAAATGTAATGAATAAAAGGTCTTGAAGGAAAATAATGAAATCATATAATTAAAGATCATATCAGCATTCATATGCCCAAAGTAGCTGGCTTAGAGTTCTATGGGAAACTTAGTTCTGGCATATCATCCCATGAATGCATGATACTGCAACCTGAGTGATATTCTTTTAACAAATTGTTTTACTGCAGTGCACTCAAATTAGGAATGGAACACATTTATTTTTGTTTAAATTATAATTCTCACCCTTTAATTATTTGATTTGATTAATTGGAGGATTATAGAAAATAAAATGCAAGAAACATTTATTGAACCAGGTTTTCATTTATCTTAATTTATCATTTTATTAAATATTACTGAAATTTCCATAATAATTATCACAGCCGTATTTACATTGAATCAATATTAGATTCTTACTTTGCTACACAGAATACACTGATAGAATGAGATACAGTCCCTGACTTGGAAAGATTACTGTCTTTACAAGTATCAAGGGCAAATTGTAGAAAAGGAGACATATTTTAAATGACGGCTAAATGACAAAATGAGGCACATGCAAATATCATGTTGATTCTGGCAATGCATTTCCTTCTGTTTAAGTAGTTGTATTTCTAGGTGGAGTTTTGTGCAGAAAGAATTAGCTAACTATAATTTAGAAAAGGAAAAAGTGTAACAAGGATATGAAAAATAAATTTTGAATAAGGGGGGGATAAGGGTATGGTGGGCCACCAGACAGAGAAGATTCTCATGGGAGCAGATGGCCCTAAACACAAAGAGACAAGGAAGAGATTATTCTTCATCATCTTTTGTAAATTTTTTGGCATTACATTCTTGATCTTTCCAGTTTTGATTTTGATTCCAAATTCATTAATACACAGTGTAGAAATAAAATTTACTTAAAAGAAAAGATTAAATTAAAACACCCTTTGCAACAGTCAGCTGCTTGAGCAAGATTCTGCGTAGAAATATTTTTATGTGTGATACAAATAACAATACAGATGAGGGGATGATTAAACATGAAAGTGCATATTTTCACCTTATCTTTCAATTTTCTTATTTCTCAGGCATTGTTTAAACAAATAGGGCTGTTGCCTGTTTCAGTGCAGTTTCTACTTTGCCAGCAAATCTGAGTGCTGGGCTTGGCTGCTTTTAACTCTGCCTTGGATAGGTTCCATATGCAGACCTTGCTATTTTGTACATCCCCCATCTGATAATTGTCCTGTGGAGACTTCACTAGTGTCTGCTTCACATTGCTTTGAAAATCCCCCCCTACCTTTCAGACAGAGCAATTTTGTTGATTATTTTTGTTCATTATTATTTTAACCAAATGAGTCTGTTGAGATGATAGAAATCGGATGGCGTAAGCAGATTGCCTCAGTACTCTGTGGGGTGGGTTAATGATTATGGATGAAATAAGAAAATGTACAGGACCTAAGAAGAACATTTTCTGCACTTGGTATCAAGTCCTGACTTCCTCTGGCATCCCTGGTTTTTTAATTTGTTTTTTATCCAGGTGGACACTTTTGAGATTTAGGCAATAATGGACATATCAAGTTACAAGCTCAGTTTAAAAAAATATGTGACATCCAAATCCAGGTTCTGATAAATGAAGTCTATGAAGACTGCCCTGAAAGTCAGAAATTCTGTTATTTTGGGTAAAGGAACAATATGCCATTTTGTAGTTGAATTTCTTCATAATGACATTCTTGGTTTGTTTGTTTTATTTCAAGCGACTTAACATGAGTATCTTCATTGTCCACACAAGGACAATGCATTACAAAGAGTTTCTCTAGTATTAATTGACATCTTTGTCAAACACATTAATAGAAAGAGAACTGTGATGATAATCATGATAATATTATACAGTTATTGTATGTAATTATGCTAGCTGCAGTTAATGGTGGATTATATGTTTATTATAATTTTTTTGATAATAAATACAGATATAATATTGTAAGAAACTGTATGGAATTTTTGTACTCTCCATGGGTTTTCCCACAAATAAATACTGTTCTTCGTAGGTTACATTTCACGTATATCTGAGGAGAAATATAGTGAAGAATACTATAATTATTTTCCTTTTGAATAGCTTAAAAGTTGCTCTTTCTAATACTCATACTTCTTAAACTGCTTTCATAAACTAACTTTAACTTCTGTTTTTATTTCATGTTTTAGTTCCTCCTTGCAGCTCTTCATAATGGAAAAGAATGAGCAAACCACCATGATTTACTTTAATCTTTAGCCTATTAAATCTTGCACTTGAAGGTCAAATTTAAGCAGAGGCAAATCTATGCTTCTTTAATAAACTTTAATTCTACAAATAAAATGTGATTAAAACTAAATTGTAGTAGGATTTCATTTTAGATTTGCTTTCTTTTTCAACTGGTAAATATTGGTTGAAGGGAGGATAATGAGAATCTGAAGTTACTTGTTCCCCAGAGTACAGGCATCATTTTCATATGGCTTTGTTAGAATGTTACAAGAAGATACCTAGTAAAAATAGTAAAACTATGAGCTTATAGCAGGAAAAGAAAGTCAATGAAAGGGTAACAGAATTTATGAGCAACATAGGGAAGTTTTCAGTGTAAATCAAGATGAGAAGAAACCCATTGTATGCTCTAATTAAGTATCAAAAAGGGAAACATTGCCAGATTTGACTCTTTAAATCAGGAATTTATTCCTTTCTAGAAAAAAAAAAAAGAGTTTTAAGTTTAATAATAGAAGATTGGATAAAATTACATTGTATTATGTGTTAAAACAAGCCACAGAGTTATAAGTTATAGTTGTGATTATAAAACTGTGAAAAAAAATAATTAGAAAAATCAATGCTTTTTAAAGCAATTTCTATCTTACAGATAGGATATGGGATGAAAGAATACAGAAAAGTTCAGAGAAGGCTTTAAAAAGGTTTTAAATGTTTCTAATATAATTATATAGGAATAAGTTGGAGGGGGGGTTCAGCCTTTCTGTACTAAAAAAGGGTCCTATAAAATAGATGGGGCCACCCTTTTTAGCAGAGCCTGTTGTGACAAGACAAGAGATAATGGTTTAAAACTAAAAGAGGGTGGATTTTAAACTAGTTATAAGGAGGGTGGTGAGACACTTGAACAGGTTGCCCAGAAAGGTGGTAGATACCCTGTCCCTGGAAACATTCAAGGTCAGGCTGGATAGGGCTTGAGAAGCCTGATCTAGTCCCTGATGACTTCAGGGGGGTTGGACTAGGTGACCTTTAAAGGTCCCTTTTCAAGACAAAATATTCTGTGATTCTGTGTTTTCCAAGAGGGAGCATGTCAAAATTAGGTTTGCTAAGCTGTACTATTAGTTGAGACACATTCTTGGCCCAACTATTTATTTCTCAAAGTCAGAAACATCAGTGGGAATGCATTAGAGCAATGTTGAATGTTTTCAAAAAAGCAATTTTTAAAAACTTTAAGAGTAACCAGGTTACAAGAAGCTTCAATGGAGTATAGGAAATAAAAGATTTTTCCCCTTTATTACTCTTATAATTTAACAACTCTTATTTTATTGGTGATAATTTCTTGGCAAAAATGCAAGTGTTGCTCTGAAAAAACGAGAGACACAATATGGAAAGCCAGCAGGTATATTAGTGGACAAATTGGGAGCACCTGCTTCCTAATGAATTAGCATTTCTTCTGAGCTGCATCTGGGCTGTGGTTTGTACTTCACAGGGTTTTGGTCTAGTGTCTTTGGGGACCCTGGCCCTTTCTTCAGGGAAAAGGCTGGCTTTAGCAAGGTAGCATGGTATCCAGAAGCAGAAAATTTGTCCAAGCAGGAATGCAAAGAGGCCTTCAGTGTCAAAGGTGAGTGAAACTGGTGGATTTGTCAGTCTGTAGTTGAAGACATGGCTAGATCAGAGGCTGGCTGAGCAGCATGGGTGGTAGGCAGTTGTCTAGAAAATGGGTGAAATAGGTTTGAATTGTTACTGACAAAGGAAAAGATGAGATCGTGGATCTCTTGAATCCAGTTGCTTAGCTAAGATGTATTAGGTAAGAGAGGGATAGACTAAATTTCCCATGATAAAGAAAAGAAGTGATCTCTATATCACCTTCTAAAGAAGAAGTTCATGTGCATGTGGTTCAGCTATGCAGGCTGCAGCCCTCAGTATGAGATCCCTCTAATACCTTGATCCCCGAAAAAGGCAGGATTGGAAATTTTTTTCTCTTTGGTGTGCAGTGTTGGACTGTTCAGGTAAAGCTTGACTCATCTTAGTGGACCTATCTAATTGTTCAATGTGATGCTCTGTCTTTGTGTGGGGTGTATTGGTGGACACAAAGGCAACTGAATTTGCCTCAGAAAGGTTTAAAAACCCTCCCCCAGTCACCAAATGTAGCAGATGCTGAATATAAGAGAATCATGGGTTTCAGGACTTGGAGATATTCTGCGAAGTATAATGTAGGGAAATAAGTTAGATTATTGTGGCAGAGAAAATGTTTGGTGGAAAGGAAGAAAAGCTAGCAATTAGGAAGCAAGGCTATGTGGTGTATTGATGATGGAGCTGTGGGAGAGAGCAGGAATAATTTACAGTGCTTCAGTTCTGTGTGTATGCGTGAACTAGAAATACTCCAAAGATCTGCAACTTTACCTGACTTTTGCAGGGAAGTTATTCTCCTGTTTACTAGTTCTGGAGGTGAAAACTTTAGTCTCTTTAATGGCATGTGCAAACTCAGATGTGTTGCTCCAATGTGTTAAAGTATCAGAAAAATTGTTTATATGCTCAGGCTGCTCTAATTAAATTTAAATCTGCTTAAAAAGGATTTAATTAGAGAAGAGCAAGCCTTCTGCAGACACTTTAATATCTGTTTAAGTTGGCTATATTGCCTTTGCTTGTACAAAAATTTATACTTACGCTATAAACAGAATATATCGCTTGAAGTCATTCTCAGCTGAGATGTTATCTGGAAGCATGTATCCTTGTTATGTTGTGATTACCAAGTAAAAAGTAGATTTATTAATGATGTTATTTCAGAAACTTTCTAAATATATTTCATGGTATTATCATTTCCATAACTATTATATGTGACTGGTCAGCTGGGAGAAATTATATACAGGATTTTAAGAATTACTCAGGTTCTGGTATTGATATAATTTATATTCTAATTGTCTCAATCCTGTGTACAAAACCAGATTTACACAATGAACACGTTCTTAGAGATATTATATCCTGTGTCTAATAAAGACTTAAAACTTGATTTGCCAGGAGAGTTATCAAAGTGCTAAAAAATGTCCCCAATATATCATTTTAAACTTTAAGAATGTGGAAATAGAGAGTCACAGTTGAGAACAGTTGCAGGGATCTTAAACTTCTTAATTACTATTTTACCATAAAATGATGAATTACACACTGGCTTGGGGGTCAAATGGAGTCCTGAAGAGTTTTTATTGTATTTTACAGAGATAATGCAAAACTTATAACAAGATGCAAACTTTCATTAGTCTTGGGAGTCTGTTACCTCCATGATTTCATTTTTGTCCAGTATTTAACCATATGACATTTATTGCAAATATTCATCATTCCCAAGCAAAGCCTGTGGCTATGATGGAAGAACTGAATTATTTTGTGACTCCTTAGTCTCTCTCAGGGTGAGAAGTGTGTGTATCTCTGGAGAATACAAGCTGCTGCTTATTGTCTGTCACTATTTTAAGCTAGAGTTCATAGATGAAATTTACTTGTGCTGTCAGCACAACTGTTTATTGTTATTATGAACAAATATATGTAAAGTTACAGTTTGGTGGGGTTTTTTTTCATCAATCAAATTGAAATTGAAGTCTACTTTGCTTCTGAAATCTAAAACAAGAGAATAGCAGTCTCTATGAAGAGCAGCATGATAAAGAATAAATAAAAATGGTAGAGAGAGAGCAGGCAGGGTCACATGGTGAGGAGAGAGAGCAGTGGCATTACCCTTTTTGCAGCAGCGAGCCACTTAATCAGCTCTTTCTCAATATAGAGACTTTAAGTAGTATCTTGAATTTAGATGTCAAGTTTGTCATGACAGCAAAGCTAGGCAGTCGATACTATCCTATAGATCACTAGGGTATTTTATTCTATCTTATTTTTGACTTGGCACATCTGTTCACAAGTATAAGGAGAGAGACATTTGTATTTTGAAAATTGCTTAACCCTTCAGAATACTTTTTCCAAAGGCAATAGCAAGGCAAAAGATGAGATTAGAAAGAAGTCATAAATCAAGTGGAAGGTGGCTGTTTTCCCATTGTTCTGCTCTGTAATAAATTTGAAGCTAGTGAAGAGATCATCTAAAAATATGCAAATTTGGTGGGAAGCACGAGGAAGTAGTTAGAAAGGTTAGACTGATACTGTATTACCTAATACTAATAATGTGAATATTACCTATTACTTGACACCCTTACAATTAAAACCAAGAATAGGTGACAAAAAGAAATACATTTTATTGTGTACCAAGGTGGCCAAGAAGGCCAACAGCATCCTGGCCTATATCAAAAATAGTGTGTCTACCAGGAGCAGGGAAGGGGTTATGCCTCTGTATTCAGTGCTGGTGAGGCTGCAGCTTGAGTAATGTGTTCAGTTTTGGGTGCTGCAGTATAAGGAAGACATTGAGGCACCGGAGCAGGTCCAGAGAAGAGTAGTGGAGCTGGTGAAGAGTCTGGAGAACAAGTCAAGTAGCTGAGGGAACTGGGGTTGTTTAGTCTGGATAAGAGGAGGCTGAGGGGAGACCTTATTGTTCTCTACAACTACCCAAAGGGAGGTTGTAGTGAGGTGGGTGTTGGTCTCTCTCCCATGTAACTAGCGATAGGATGAGAGACAGGCTTAAGCTGTGCCAGAGGATGCTTAGGTTGGATGTTAGGAAAAATTTCTATACTGAAAGAGTGGTGAGGTATTGGAACAGAGTGCTCAGGGAGATGGTGGAGTCACCATCCCTGGAGATGTTCAAAAAAACTTGTACATATGGCACTTCAGGACACGGTTCAGTGGTCATGATAATGTTGGGTTAGTGGTTGGACTTGATGATATTAGATGTCTTTTCCAACCTTAATGATTCTATGATTTCTATGATTCTAACTGAAAGTGTTATTTGTCTTTTCCATAAGTGGAAGATAATTTTCTCTGGTAATTAACGGGGTTTTTTTTTGTTTTTTGTTTTTTTTTTTTTTATTTAAATCAGTAGTGGAAGTATCTCTGTTATCACTTTTTTTTATTTAGCAACATGAGCAAAAAAATCTGCTCATTATATGGAGCCCAAAAGAAATGTTTCTTACTGTTTTCTTATTTTTCTATTTAAGGATAGTACAAATAAATTCATTGTCAGTTCCTGCTATATGAAACATAATGTGTTATTATAAGAATGCTTACATTATCATGAGTTCCCACACAGTGGTAAATGAGATGCTACCTCATTTCGGTAGATTTAGCACAGGTAATAAATTTATCTAGAGAGAAAATTTCAAAGAAAGTAACTTAGAGCAAATAAACCTAAAATATATAACCTCTCTAAATTGTCTGTCAGCAGTTCAGGATTTAGCTAGGTTACATATGTTATTTCTTCTTGTGCTGCCTTTTATCAAGGTATCTGAAACAAGCTACTACTATCTACTAACTATCTACTTTGAAACAAGCTGCATTGGCTTTTTGATGTGCATTGTTACTATATTCAGCAGTAGGATGAATAGATCCATTTTCTGTCAAAAATTCTCAGACTTCCAATTGAATATAATGTCTCAAATGTTTTGCTCATTTCTTGGGGCAATCCATTATAAGGTTAATAAAGGAGATTTCACAGTTTTTTCCTCTGAGTGTTTGGTTTTTTGTTTTTGTTTTTTTTTTTTTTTTTTAAATTTACCTCACTACTGTGAACACATAATTAGTAGAAATAGATGATTAAATATCTCTTTCAGTCATGGTTTTAGCTTTACTTTGATTTAGAAATATTGGGCGTATTATAGGGGTTAATGTCAAAGATTCCTTTCACTTTGAATCCAGTCTTTGGGAGTGGCCTTGACAGTGGTTTAGGAACGTATGAAAGAACGTAAAAATCGTGTTACTGGAACTTCCCTAGTATTCCAATCCTGAATAATGTGGATCTTGGGGACTTCTAAAGTCAAAAGATATCACCTCTCTGCAATTTAATACATCTGCAGGAATTTATTTCTTTATTTTTAACTTTTTAATATGTACTGCTGTTCTTGACAAGGATTTCCACAATGTAATATCTAACTAATGCCTGAAGTACACCTTTCTGGTTTTGTTTTTGACTTTTTAAACAGTTTAGCACACAAACTTCAAAACCAGTTTCATAAGCTTCACTACTCATCACGTGTACGGAAATGTATGAATCTTTTATATCTGAAATGTATTTAGAAACATTTTAAATTAGAATTGTAGGTGTTTTACTTGACCAAGCTCCACATAAAACTTGGCACTGTGTTTTTTCATGTTTTGTCTTTTTTTTTTTAATTGTTTTTATACTTTTAAACTAAATATTGCTACCAGTGAATCTTAAGTTTTGCAATCTAACCTGCTTTCAAGTGGGAAGGATGTGAATTTGGAAAATATCTAAAAGTAGTACACTTCATACTTGTGCTAATAAGTGCTTTTTAACAAAACCTTCCCTCTACAACCACCAGGAATATAAGTGCACTGACAATTTCTGTTGAAAATTCTACTATAAATGGTTCTTGGCTCTGAAAAGTATTGTAATCACAGTAAAGATAACAAAGTTTGAGGCATATATTACTCCTCTGAAGGATGTGTGAACAATCTGTTAACAACACGGAAAGCTAAGCTTGCTCACCAGGGGGCTACAATCTGCCAGAGTTGTTATTCCTTTAAAACTGTCCTTAGAAGTCTTTATTCTGACAGTTCTTTTTTTCTTTTTTTTTTTTTCTTTTTTTTTTTAATAATATTTTAAGGAAAATCTAACAGTTTCAGATACTGCCTTTTGAGTCTCCAAAAGCTTTCCATATCTCGGATGATTTTTAGATCAGAAAGATCATTTCATGTTCTGAGAGAATGTCTAGAGTGGGTTTTGTTTGCTTATAAAGTCATAAACTTTACAGACTGTGCTAGCACACAGTAGCTAAAACAACTATGTAAACTGCAGCTTTTCTTGAAAAAATGAAGTTAAAAAGTCTAAGAATTGTCTTATTTTACTGAATACTTTTAACTCCTGCTTTGAAGATCATCTGCAAAATACATTCAGAGCTACCTTTAGGAAGGAAGACTCATCTTTTGTGTTATGACTGCGTAACATTTGAGTGACTGGGAAGCAAGTCTAATGTGATCTCTACTGTGTTATTCTGCTTTTTACAATCCTTTCACTGTTTCCTTTTGTTTTCCACAAGTTTTTTAATCTGCATACATTTCTCACCATGACTGAATCTTACAGGTTTATGTGTGGCAAAGTTAGAGTTAGGTTAGTTCAACCACACAGCTGTGCTGCCAAAAGTCATTACTATGGAATCAGTTATACTGGAAAGATTGGTTTTGTGCTGTTTCACTTGGGAAGTGGACTGTGACTGACTGCTCTGGCAGAGCTGAAGCTCTACAGCTGCCCTGCTGCAGCTGGATTGGCAGTGCTTTGTCCCTGCTGTGTGTGTACAGATAGATCAAGTATAACATATAAATTTTAAGCTCTTTGGACCAGAAATCATGCCTACCTCCCTGCTTCCTCTTCTTGCTTAAACATAAACATTTTTTTTTTTTCCTACATTAGTCCCAATAAATTTTTGAGTTACGTAGTACTGCCAGGTAATGTTCATGACACCAAGGAATCCTTACTGCAAAAGCTGAGAACATGAACCAAAGGAAATGGCATTTTACAATAGTCTGCTTACTGAAATACTTTTTCTTTTTTTTTTTTTTTTTTATCAGCAATGAATGGTAGAAGTCAAGACACCAGTGAAAATGGGATCTTACCCGGAATAACATATGTCATAACAAAGTTAAATGCAGATGATGTCCTGTGGATGTTTCCCTAGATTGATTGATTTATTTATTTTCCCTGTACAAAAGCAAGGCAGTTCTCAGTAGCCACTGCATGCATTTATTGCAGCATTCAGGAAGCTACTACTACCTAGTTACCCCTTGAGGCTACTTCAGAATGCTTCTAAGTCATGTGTGACAGGGCAGGGGTCCATTAAGGGTATCACCTGGTTCATTTAGGGTTTAGGTTGCTTTTTTTATGGAAGAGAACATCTTCCATATTGCAACAAACTACAGAAATATAGTCATACAATTTATGTTGCACCTTGAATACCTCTCTGAAACTTCACAACTAACAACTGAAAGTTGTTAATTACCATCAAGATTAAAAGAGATTACTGGAATCTGACATTTTAGACTGCAAGAATAGTTTGTCACCCCAGGTGAGGTCCTTTTACATGCTTAGTGTTGCAGTATACAAGGGGAAGAAAGAATTCTTATTCCTGATCAGAACTTTCAAGAGAAAGTGCTGAACTGCTGTGCTGGAATAACTATTTTTGGTGCTTTAAGACCAGCTAAATTGATTTCACTGCTTCCTCTGGGAAACCTCTTTTTGGGGGGCGGATGCGAAGCAGAAGTGCTACTTAGGTCCTTTACCATTTAGGCCAGGATTATTGTTCTGACTGAAATACCATCTGGGATTTTAGATTAAAGGAAACAATGCTTCAGTTTTCTGATACTGAATTATCGTTATGTAATTTGTTCTTCTGTTGACCCCAAGACTGATTCTATAATGCTTTGTGTCAATTTGGGATGTTAAATAATAATTTAATATATTGATTTATCAAGTAATTCTCCTATTGTGACCTTTATTGTTCAATTTTGATTAGTTTATAATACTTTTCTATAGTAGCTTCTTAAATGTTGATATTTGCTCACTCACTAACTTACAGAAATTCCATTAAGACAAAAGTGATTTTATTGCTCATAGTAAAATAGGTCAGCAGCTTCAAAAATTTAAAACAATAAATTCAGAAAATTCTAATTGACTAGAAAGGCTTCATGCTTGTAAATTTTAAGGGGGGGACACACAAAACAAAAACAAAACAACAAAAAACCCAAACAATAACAACAACAAAAAAAACCATCAAAAACAAACAAAACCAACTAAACTTCAGTTTAGCATCTTTGCACTTCAAAATAGAACATCTGATGTTAAAAATGTAGTAACATCAGATATACTCCCAGTCATAAAATCTGTAATGCTACATGTGAAATTCTTGGAATTTATAACTAATTCTTCTCAATTATTTAAATAGTTGATCCTCGTCTGATTAATCTGAAATAGTAAAGACTCCCTAAGGCTGTGATTTTTGTTTAAGTATCTCTTTTTTTGGTTTTTGTTTTGTTTTGGTGTTTGTTTATTTGTTTGTTTAATCCTTGTGCCACTGTTTTATTGACTCATTGGAAGTATTCAAGAGATTAAGAGGGTATAATTTTTTTTTACGTCACAGAAATATCCTGGTTTGACCTTATTCAGAGATTATTAGGTCTTCCTAACTCTACACATCACATTCCATAAAGTTTCCTTTGCAAGTCTTGTATGCTTTGTCTTCAGGCTTATTGACTCTACTACACTAAGAACTCATCAAGGTAAAAGTTTTCTTCTTGTCTAATTTTTGTATGTCTGTTGATTGCCTTTTTTTTTTAATATTTGAATAACACTTTCTGTTCTGCTCTGACTTTCCCATACTGTAGTTTCAACAAAATTTTATTATTTTCTTCCTGATAATAAACTTGATTAACTAATGAAAACATAAGTATGAGCATCTTATGAGTCACTGTCAAGCTCATGCAATATTGATGGTCTTCTAAGCTTTTTGAAATGGTGCAATTATAATAAGCCCTTTACAATAATTTATTTTACAAGTATTTATTCAAGAGCTGTCAATCATGGTTTATATTAATGATAACACATGGATTAAACCAACGTGTTTAGCACAATCTATTGTTCTTAATGTTGTACTTGTTACAGATTGATGTTTTTACTTAAAGAAGCTTGCTTCTCAGTGGGAAGCATCACCCTTCAAAGTGTTTAATGTTCTTCTTTGTCATCCATTCTTTGTCACCTATTCTCATGTACTATGCTTGTATTAAATTTTGTATTATGGGATGTCATAGACTATGTATGTATGGTGAGAAAACGTGTGTAGCATAACAGTATGGTGACTCCAGATAGTTTAACCTGAAAGCTGAAAAACACAGTGGAGAGGGGTGTGTGCATGTGACACTATATTCAGCTTTTAATTATGAAGTGGTTTTTTTTGATTCTTTTCTCAGTGTAAGGTGATAGTGTTTATTAAAAATAGATCTGATTCTACTAGTCCATGCTTCCCAGTTTTGACAACCATATGAATGTTTTTTTCTTTTCCTGTTCCACAAAAGTAATAGTATGTAGCAACATCAGATTTTGTTCATGCACTACTTGATCAATTACAAAACAAGGGGAAAGGGAAGGAATAGAAAAGGAAAAGAATAATAACAAAACACACACACACAAACAAATAAAAAACCCCACAAACAAACCAACCCAAAAACCCCCCTCCC
>JAAGNO010022328.1:38936-58067 GCA_033439905.1 Ceryle rudis
AAAAAAAAAAAAACCAAACCAACAAAAAAAAAAAAACCCCCACAAAACAAACCACCCCCCCCCCCCCCCCCCCCAAAAAAAAAAAAAAAAACCAAAACAAAAAACCAAAACAACCAACCCTGGATATGACTAACCAGACTAGGTAAAAATACAAATATAAATTGAAAATCAAAACTATGAGGCTTGGAGAACAAATTTAGAATTCTCTAATTTTTTTTTTTCCTGTCTTTTCTTGTATGCTGTCTTGCTGGTTTACTGTCTTTAGCATGTTCTGATTTTCTTTCTATGTTTCTTTTTCTATGTTCTCCCTGCCATGTCCTGTCCTAGTCTCCGTTCTCTTAATACAACACTTCCCATTTCCAAATGCCTAATCTGGTAATTTGAAGTACCTCTTTCTCTGTCCAACCTGTGTGTTTTAGATGGGATCATACATAAAATATATTTTTTTTCCTCTGTTTTCCTGTAAGCTTTCCAGTGGCCACTTCCTTAGTCTCTTTTTTCAATGATCTGAAGTTCACTTACAGGACTGCTTTCTTTCCCAGGGAAAAATTTTCAGCTTGTGCCTTCTGTGTGCAGTCATCACTGAAAATCTAACTAGTTGCTTTGCCATTAGTCTGAAGAGTACTTACAGCCCCCAAATCACTTGAAGGAGTAGTTATGGCAAAGTAATGTTTGTTTGTTGGTTAATTACTATTAAACAGTTATTTTGATATCATTATATTTATAGATTTTATTTTTTTAAATATTTTAAACTTTTCCCTTAACTAATGATGGTTTGTTAGTTTTCCTCGGTGCTGGATAAAAGTACACTGTAAAGATTGTAGCACAAATTTCAGAAGAGGGGCTGCTTTCCAGAACAATTTATTTTTTCTCTCTAATTGTGTGTCAGAAATTTCTGGTTTGAAGATGCAGTTCTTCTAAAATTTTCTAGTTCTCACTTTTACCTCATGTTTAGTTTACAGTATTATTTAATTCAACTGAGATTATTAGCTCTGCATCAGATTAAGGTTTAACCTCTTATCGTATTGAATAGGAGTAAAGCTTTTTTAATAAGATTTCCTTGTGGCATAATCCAATATGTGCTATTCTGATCTATTGATCCATTTGTTATAGCTACTAGAGTAGATATGGGCCTTGAGAATGGGCTTTTATCAAAAGAGAAGTTGATGAAGTTGTTCAAGTAGGGAACATATAGACAAAGTACAGCAGAGAGGAAAATACCAAAGAGAGAAAAGTAACTTATTGGTCAAGATAGGCTTCAGAATGGAGTGAAGATAGCAGCTGAGATGGTTACCTGGCGGATACAGCATTAATATGCAATAGACTCCACTGTTTCAAGTAAGCACAGAATTCTTGGATAATAAGTCAACAACATAAGGTAACTGATCAGTATTAGGTAGATCTTAAAACGTATACAAGTAAGGTGATGTTTAAGGATTTTTCTTGTAACTCTAGATAAAAGCTTAAATCTCTGTTCTGAAGTCATGCCTACAGCTGCTCTTCATAAACCAGAGAATATTAGCTAATTTTGTTTCTCTACAAAACACTGGAACAGATTGCTCAGGGAGGTGCTGGAAGTTTCATCTCTGTAGACATTCAGGGTCAGGCTTGATGAGGCTCTGAACAACCTGATCTAGTTGAGGATGTCCCTGCTTACTGCATAAAGGTTGGACTAGATGACCTTCAGGGGTCCTTCCCAACCCAAGGCATTCTATGATTCTCTGCTATGGCATTTTCTGTCTTTCCTATCAAAGCAGTCCTGCAGTTCCTGTGCCTATTTGTTTGCAACCCACCGATTCTTCTGATTAACCCTAAGACCTCCTTTTCTCTAGATGTTGTACAAAGGACTAAACTTGTCTGTTGTTATAGAAGCCCTATGTATCAGGGAAGCAGAGATAACTCTTTGAAGCATACTTGTTTAAGTTAGCTTCATGCTGTTGGCCACTTGAATAGAAACTGAGAACAAGGATGATGCCAGTCACATTCTGCTGTTTCAACTCGCATTCTCAGTCTCCTTTAGCCATGCTTGTGCCCCATCAGAGGAGCAGTGGAACAGTGGAGGCTGCCTGGCAGCAGTCTCACTTTTCCTCTGGGGTGCTGCTGCCCTGTCCTTACCACACTGATGACCACATCTGGTCCTTGCAGCTGGAGAACAGGGATAGCTGTTTAAGAAAAGTTGTCTTTTGAAAGAGATAGAGAATAAAGAAAAGTGATGCCCAGGATATGCACAATGAACACAAACGGAATGAAATATTTTCCCAAATGACTACAGTTAAATGGGGATATTTGTATCTGTAGCTAGAGTATCTATATTAGCATCAGCCCAAGAGAAGAAAGTTTAGATAGGAAAGTGTGAACCTTGCACTGAAGCCTTCCTGTTTTTTCCCTTAGTTTAGTGGACACTAAAGGTATTTTGGGGTAGAACAGGTTTTTCCTATACCTGCTCAGAAGGTGGAGAAAAATGTCAAGGATACCTGTGAATTTCACCAGGCCTCCATGAGCTGTTGTATATTTTAATGACTAATAAAATGGCAATAATACACATAGTGGGGGAAAATAAGCAATTAATAATTCTAGCAAGCTACCAAAAGATTGCCTTATATATATAAATCACAAGAAAAAATAGAATAAGATCTGTACAGACACAGACTGATTAATATCATAACACCAAACAGTTTTCCTTTTTCTTGAAATGATACATCATTTTAAAAGACATCCTAATTATTAATTAGAGTTGCATTGTTTCTGTGGGTTATCCCCCCCCCCCTTTATAATAAGGGAACACTGCTTTATCCTTTTTGCCTCTCTGTTTATTATTTCATTTTGCGAATCTGAGACAAAACATTCATATCTTCCTTCAGGGCTAGTTCTCAAATAACTGCTGTTTAGTATAATGTGAAAAAGTTTCCATCTGCCCTTCACAACTCAGTGAGCTGTAAATGCTGAAGTAATTGAGCCACCAGCATCCTGGTATGCAGGTGATATGAATGATGTATTTTATTAACATTTAATTAAATTGCTGGCAAAAGTTGAATAACTGGATTAAATTATACCCTTGTTTAAAAATAATAAATTAAAATATTCCTGGGTAATCTCGAGAAAATATATTCTTCAACTCTCTTGAAGCAATTAACCTATATGCTTTGCTTCTTTTCAAAAATAATAATAATAATAAAAAATTCCTCAGCAAACATACTGAAATTTGAGGCTGTTGCAACATTAATTTCACACCTTCCTAGTTTAGGTTAATGACTTCTGATTATAACAATGAAGATTAAGTGGATGTCATTCCTTCTTTAGCAGTAAAGAGATAATACACACTTGCCACAATTGCAAATTACTAAAATTAAATTTTATTTTATTGCATTAAGATTCAGGGAAGGGTGTAATAACTTCAGATTATGAAAAAGTTGGTTCTATTTCAGTTTGGGGAACACTGAATGATTTGACTTATTGCCATTGTTTATTTGGATGCACGCCTTAAGAAGTCTAATTATGCAAAAGCCATTTTGATATGACATTTTTTAGAAATAAATATTTTCAGTTAAAGTTTGTAGCCATCAATATAAGATACTGTCTACTGCATAGAATGCTACAGCCAACTGGAAAGACAAAGAATATTCTGATAGGAAATGGGAGGCAGGAAGGCTCCACCACATTTTTCATTTGAAGAATGTAACGCAAAAATGTAGAAAAATAATTTTTTTTTTCCAGTTGCAACATAAGGAGGAGTTAAAGACTGGAAAGGGAATTGGGTTTCCATCCAGTTCTTTTTCTTTTTTAGGACTAGAGACAAAAGCTAACAAGAAATGGTGTCCACTTGTAAGCAGAATAGGGGGAATCGAACAACTTCTGTAACTGCCTTCATTCAACTCTTAAATTGAACACTTGGGCTCAGTTGATTTCTGTAGGCATTGTTCCCCAAATGTTAACTATATTTTTTAAAAAAATCAGGATAATTCTGCACTGAATGTAACTTAAAAATAATTGGTGCTTTATGTTTTTTCTAAAGCTCTTTTTTTCACTAAAAAAGTACAAAGTATGTGCTTACTGCACAAAGACAGTGTTCTATTTCTAAATGGCACTGAAAGTGAGGAAATTGCAATTTCACTTTTGTAATTGTATATTTCAAGTTGTTTTAAGGTCAGCCTTTAGTATCACACTGAGCTCTCTGGATAACTGGAATGATTTTTGGTTTTGTTTTTAAATCCTGTAAATATTCATGAGATCACATAACTTGTAGCTGATATCAAGGAGGAATGTTAGGTATTCTGCACACATGTAAATAAAGGCTGAGCAACAAAAAGTCTTAAATGCTTTGTCTTTTCTTGTTCTAAGCTTGGATCATGTTTAAACAAGTCTGTTCAAACCTGAATGCTGAGCGCTTCTGAAAAGAATCTCCTTAACACTGTCTATATCTGGAGAAGAAAAAATTTATGTGACTCCAAATAACTTATAGAAAACTTAGAGTTTCAAATCACAATAGTTTGGAAATATCTACTATATGGTAGAATTTTGGGGAGATGAGAAGCTTGGGGTTTTTTTCTAAGTGAAATCACTGTAACAGTTATGTACTTTCATATGCTAGCCATGAGATTTCTGGATATGTTTAGGAATATCTCTAAAAATACCACATTGCACTGTTGATATATCAAACAGTCATACAGTTTTTAAACAAATACCAATATATGAAAGAAGGCCAATGAATGTTGGTAGAAATAAGGTTAATTTCTTACTGCAGCTTAGTCACTTGAAATAAGAAATATTTAGTCTTCTTTAATTTCATACTCTTGCAAAAAAAATTCAGTGAGCTTTCTAATGATAACTTTCCTTTTAGGTAGTTATTTTTGAAAAATTGTGAAATCGAAGATTCAGGATGTGGTATTTAGTTGTATAATGTAACTGAAACCGCAGGTAAAAAAAAAAAAAAAAAAAAAACAAACCCAAAACCAAAACCACAAAAGCAAGATCAGTAAAGCAAGATCAGTAGTAACTCTAATCCAACAAGAGACCTGGACACATGCAGGTTAGTCTGTGCAAAACTCAACTTCTAAACATAACTTCTGTGTGGGCTCCAAATGCCTTCTTAGATTTGTTTGATTTGGTTTTGTTTTGTTTTGGTGGTTGTTATGTGGGTTTTTTTGTTTTTTTTTCGGTTTGGTTTTTTATGTTTGTTTGGTTGGTTTGGGTTTTTTTTTTTTACGCTTCATTATCATGCAGGATATTCACAGACTGCATTTTTATATCCATAATGCTACCCATTAGATGCTTTGGTGTGTCAATTGGAAAACAAGATGCAGTTCAAATTAAGACCTGTCATTCTTATTATTTCAGTCTATTGATGCACCCATACAAATAATATACTGCCTAGTTGTACTGTCTATGCCACAAAGTCTCCCACATCCCACAGGTTTTGGTAGCTCTACAATTCCATCCTTGATTGGAGAGAATTAAAAATTGTATGACCTAGCTCGGAGAGAAATTTCAAACTCGAGGTCTGCCAGTAAAGTGGTAGGTCTGTGCAGCCCACATTGCCAGACAGACTAGACAAAAAAAAGAAAGATCGACAAAGGCATGGTTCCAGTCCAGTGAACCTACCACCAAAATGGAAAGAAAGGCCTTGGGTGATTACGTATTCCAGATTACCTGTTTAAATGAGGATTAAAACATCTTCATTTAATAAGATAGAACTGAAACCTGTTCATTTTCTAAAAAGCTAGAGAGCAGAAGCAAACAGCCTATGCTTATTTTCTTGCTAGAGCAGGCCAGCTGTGATACAAAGGAACAATGGTAGATATTCTGATTCAAAATCTGTTGATGACAAAGGAGAGATACTCGTCAGTTTAACAGACCCTGTACTAGGTTTGGAATGAAGTGGCAATTAAGTTTTCAACCCATTAATTATGATTTTAACTGAATTTGTTAATTAGTAATTAGATTTAGATCAGCTAGCTTCACAAAAATTGTTGAAAAGCCATTGGTGAGTAATAATTGTTAGCTATGTTGTCTTCAAATAATGAAGGCAGTGGCAAACTGAAATATATTGTTTGCTTTCTGAATAAATGTCTATGATATTTGTTATGCTTCTGTGAACAGTTGTTACAGCAACTATTGCTAGCTGTAGCTATCAGTTGCTACTTAAATTACACAGATTTTCAGACTACTGAATTCCTTCAAGTATTGTTTACTTTTAATGCTAGGTTCTTAGTTTACATTTTAACGGCTGCTGCAGTACTGAAAAGCTCATCTCACTGTACATAAAAAAAAAAAAAAATCTTTTGAGAAATGACCATAGTCCTGAATACCACGTACATACCCGATTTAGGGGATGTGAACAAACACCACCACCAAGATGAATCAAGCTAGAACATATAATGCAGCAAGCAGTAAGACTTGTGAAACAAAATTTGCATCTAAACTTCAGAGCCTAATATTTTCTTAAATAGGTAGCTGACACCTTTTTCTGTAAGATTATTCCCATTTTCAAGGTTCCCTTAAGGCTTAAAAGGAGAAGTCTGTTAGTACTCAAGCTTTTCAAGGAATTATCATGGTTTATGAATTAAGAAGTTATTTAGTGGAGCCCAAGGCCAGTAATAAAAAGATTTCTATGTATTCAAACAGACAGTGAACTCTGAAAATTACAAAACCTAATTTAACTCTTTTGTGATAAAATGGGAAGTATTAACCGGGTTGCAGTAATTCCTGTGCTTATAGCAGTTTCTTGCTGCTAGACTTGCTATTAATAAATCAGATTTCCCAAAACCCAGTAACAGGACATGAGCAAAATAGAGGAGTGGAGGAAGACTTGGGAAGTGTTTTGGATGAAGATTCGTAGTACTTATGCAGTTATGATATCTCATGAAAGTGTTCTAAGTCTTCTAGGATAGTTCAATAGGGTAAGATGTGTTGGAAACTAGTCTTGAAGTTGGGATAAAGCAAAGGACTGGGGGAAAAGCCTTCAGCAAATAGATGACGTTCTGTCAGTGTATATCTTTCCAATACTTTCAGCAAAGGGTAAAAAGAGGTGGGCAGCTATTACGTTCACTCTGACTTTGGATTTCCAAAATTTTCATCTCTAACAAATACAGTCTTGGACTGTACTGCTGTAGCCCTGCAAAGTGACATCCAAGTTTTTACTGTAGATGAAAAACCTAACCATGTATTCCTCTGAAAGCAGAATCTTGAAATATGTACACTATTCTATTAAAGAAACCTTTTCTTTAACTATTTTTCTCTGTCTAGCAATATCTCCTTTCGAGACTCTACTTAACTTTTTCTTTAAAGACCTTGTTACTTCAGTAAACTCTTTTTCTATAGCCGTATCTACTTTAACAGGAACAGTTACAAAACAACAGCCAGAAATACAGCTGATCTTCTAATAGTGCTTATTTTAAAATATGTTGGTTATCCTATGTAGGTTCAAACTCACAAACAAGTGCTTACTTTAAGACTTGTGGCTGTATACAAAAGTGATATTCTAGATTATCTTTAAAGATTACTGTAGATGCTACATTGCAATTTTAGTGAATGTAATTTATAAATTTCTCTTTGGAAAAGTGGTGTTCTAACACTGTCTGCATTCTTCACATGCCTTTTATTGACTGTAACAAGGCTCTTAGGAACATGTAATTAGACAGTCAATAAGCCCTGCTTGAAGTTTTGTTATTACACTGACATAATGCTAATTTATGTAGCTAGGCTCTATGTCTAAGTGCCACACATAGGCTGTATGTTTCTCTTGCCTGGAAAACACAGAACTTACATTGGGACAGATGGTAAGTTGGCAACATGGTGCACCCCTACAGAGGACTTGAGGGAGCAGTAGTTTCTCCTTTTCATAATTCATTAAATTGTTGTCATATACAGGAGATGAAACTGCCTGGAGTAGGTGATTTCTAAAAAACCCCAAATATTTACAGTCAGCAAACTTCCTTGTGCTAAGAACAAGAAAGGAGACAGAAGAGTTCAGGTAGATTGAATTGCTTTACATTCTCTGAACTGCTCACTGGGTAGCTTAACTGTGTGTTGTACCTTACATCTAAGCTGCTTTAAGAAACTTATTTGCTGATGTTGCTAGTAAGTGACAGAAACTGAAATGCATAAATTTACAAGCACCAGACAAAGGTGATCACCTTCTATTTTGGTTAACCGGCAGTTTAAAGTTGATACCATGCTCTAAATGTGTTTAGTTGCTTGCCCTGCTGTTTTATTGCTGTAATATAAAACATCCAAGGAACAAAACTTCCAATTCGAAGATCTATGTTCATTAAAAAAAAAAAATAAAAATTCTTACAATAAAATTTTAGACATCAGTGGGATAAATTGCTACAGAAAATAAGTTCTTTGAACACTTTTCTTTTGTGGCTTTTCCTTTTTTTTTTTTCTGATAACGGAATGTTTTTTTTCCATCAATGAAATACTGTGTATTCCAGTTTTGATGTTACTCCAAAAGATAGTTCAATAAGATCTGCTGAGGATTACTGAGGCTCCATCTGTTCTTGCCATGAATGGGAAATGTTACAGATGATAGTGAGCAGATGTATCATGCCTATTACAGTCATGCTCAAAAACACTAAAACATTGGATTAAAAAGGCAAAAACATTTTGGCTCTATACAGCTTTCTCCTCTATTTACCAGAATCTATTTATGTGGCTGACAGTTGGGCATATAAAAATAACTTTACTCCTCTTTAACAGTCTCCAAAATGCATTGTTTGTTTGGTTTTTTTTTCTTGAAATTAACTTTTTTTCACAGCCCAGAACAGAAGCCAGTTTCTCATACAATCCAGAACAATTTATGGTATTTTAGCTACTTAGTGCTTATGAATTTATGCTCACCTTTTGGGGTTTTTTTTCCTCTGGACTAATAAATTTGAGGGAGATTTTTTACATTGGATTTTCGTGGGTTTTTTTGTGTTGTTTTGTTTGGTGTTTTGTGGTTTTGGTATTGTGTTGGTTGGTTGGTTGGTTGGTTTTGTTTTAGTGCAGGAAGGAAGAAGGACACCAACCAAGCATCCTGAAAAATTGTGTGTCACTGGGGTGGGTGCTCTAAAAAAAGATCCTTGCTTTGCCCAGTACAGGAGGGGTGTGAATGGCTGCTCCTATTCCTGCCATCCTGAGACAAGGAGGTTCCAGGGCCCCATGTGCCCCCCTGCATGTGTGCTTGTACATCCTACTGCAGCTTCAATTCCACTCCAGGCCTTGCAAACCCTGTGCCTGCTCCCCTCACAGGTTAAGCAGTTGTGGTGGCAAGTGTTAAAGTGGGTGGCTGAGGTGAGGGATGAGTAAGGCTTTGAAAGATTGGTATTCCTGCAGAATTTGTAAGACTGATGGACATAACTTCTACCTCACTACATCTGGGGATGTGAGTGTCAGGTAATTTAGCCTGTTATGTACAGGGATCAGAGACTGTGACAGCTCTTTTTAGTTTATGACACTCTGCTCATCAGGTTAGAGGCTGAAAGATTAATTCAAAGTGGCAGAGTTTTAATGAATGTACTGAGACAACCGGAGAGATGGAAATCCTCTTTTATGGCAACACATAAAGCCAGGAGCGAGATATGATCAAGAGGCAGGAAAAAAAATGTATCTAAGGTAAATTATTAAATTGGCCCAAGTAATATGTTAAGCTCTCTGTGAGTTATCTCATGCTGGAAATTGATGAAGCTCTGAGACAATTTTCCAATAAGAGCAGGAAAGGTGGGGGGGGGGGAATCCCAAAGTTTTAAGGAGGATTTTCATCAATTCATTAAAAGGATTGTTGAATGTGGGGTGGTAATGAACAATGCTTACCTTTACTGCTGTATTTTTGTGAAAGTTAAAGTCAATCTTTTTGTAAGTAGCTTTGGATGTTTTGACACTGAGGGATTAAACAGTATAAAAGTGGTATTTAGCTCCCCGACCAGTCCTTCCTGATGAGGAATCCAGGACTCCCATTCTGATCTCTTCATTTTCTTTTGATCACTTGCCTCTTAGAAGAAATACTTTGCTGAATACTTTGAAATTTTCCATCTAATCTCATAACTCCCCTACATTAGGCATGCCCTTCTCTTTTCTCTGGTATTCCTAAATGAAGAGGATATGCAGTAATACTGAATGATTTTATTTTACATAAAGTTGATCTCTAGTGGTTTTCTGCCTATGTACTATTGTGATAATTAATTGAATAGAAAAAACGTCTCCTGACTCAAACAATTCAATTCTTTCTTTGTGCATGTCATGTTGTTAATCTGGAGGGGGGGAAAAAAAAAAAAAGCTGATCTGACAATGATGAAAAGAAATAGTTGCACCCCAGGAAAACTTGGCAGCCATCTTTCTAACAGTGCCACATTGAGGCCATGGGAGGGATTTTAAACAGTGTGATCATGATATTTATGGGATAAAAATCTGTAGCTAGATTGTGTTCAACACCTTCACTAATGCTTCAGCAGCCCATATGTTGTGTTGTGATGCCACCCAGGCTGCCGTTATGGCACTGTACACTTGTTTCTCTGAACAATAATAAAATAAAGGGATGAAATTTGAAGAGTGGGATTCAATCTAATTTTTAATATTAATAAACTTAATGCTTAGTATGATGATTTAATTAATTTTAACTATCTTTTAAAGAAGAAATCTGAAGTTTGTCTTATTTGTTTGAAAAAAAAAAAAAGTGTTCTGATAGTTTGCAAACCTTAGCTTCAATTTTATATAAGATTATCTAGTAACAGATTTCAGTCTTAAAGATGAGAAGATCTCTTATTTTTTGCCTCCATTTTCTCCTGTATAAAGTACAAAAGGACATGTGATTATCTGTCTTTTTTTAGTGGTATTTTTAGCTCTAGAAATGAAGGAAATCTGAGAAGAGGGAAGTGTTATGCAGTTAACTTATTTATGAAATAATGATCCTTCACCTTAATCATTATAAATCTATACTTAGAGCAAACTTTGGTGGCCAAGAAAGTGAAAACTTTGACAGCTACAAAGGGACTGTAATGTTTTTTTGATCTGATCCTCTTTGCAAGGAGTCTGGATCTTAGAGGAGACAGTAGTGATTTGATTGATGTGCCACATTAAAAGATATAAGTCCAGAGTATTTCCACAGCTTATCTCCTGCAGTGTATTTTGGATAAAGAAATTTGTCAGTAGTTTGTCACTTGATACATTAACCAGTTCTCAGTTCACTGGAACTTTGACAAAACAACACAAAGCTCTTCCATTCTAAACTCAATCCATGAAGTACTCTTTGGTGTGTTGTGAATTGTGGGGTTTTTTTGTTTGGTTGGTTGTTTTTTTGGTTATTTTGTAGGTTCTTTTTCTTACTCTTTATATACAAGACCTAACCTCAAAAAAAAAAAAAAAGTGTATTTTAAAATGTTTGCTTGTGAACTCCTTTCAGTTTTAAATCTGAATAAAGAATATCCAATTTTAGACACAGGCATGGGCTTGTAAATATCAAGTAGCTTGGAGTCTAATTCTGAAGACTTCTAAATAATTTGATCCTGATCAAAAAAACACTTACGTGGAACCTTAGCTTTAGCTAAAATTAAAAAAAAAAATAAAAAAATCAGAGACTCTTTGTATGTTGAAAAGCTAAGATTGTATTTGAATTAATTTTTCAGTGTACTGTGTTTCAGTCAGTTGGGACCAACTTTTCCTGAATCATCTATTTCTTACTGTTTATTTACTGTACAGGTAATTCCACACATGAGATAAATGATAAAGTTGCAGCATCAACTACTCTCTTTTTTTCTGAACTTGAAAATGGTAATATTTTCCTGGCATTAAAGGAAAAGTCACTTTTTGTAGTAGAGCTAAGAATAGGATTTCACAAATAATAAACAGATGCTATAGGTAATATTCTGTGGATTCAAATGGAAATGTACTAGAGTATGGTCTGAAACAGTGATTGTGGAAATACTACTATTCTTATGTCTTTTCAGTGGGGTTTTTTTTGAGTAAGATAATGTCTATTTTTAGTGGCAATGTAAAAACACAAACAAGTAGAACATCCATTTTATACTGCTATTTAAAAACTCCTCAGCCATTGCAAGATAATATGGATTTTTATAAAAGTGTGTTTTTCTTAACTTTTCTAATTTTAGATCAAAAGTTTGATCAATTGTATTAAGATGTTTTAACCTTTAAATGTTAAAAAAAAAAATCAAACCAAAAAACATTTATTTATTTTTTTAGTCTTAATTGCAGTCATGCATTTTGTATCTTGCAGACTTAAGGGAAAAAAGCCACCTAAATAGAATGAATGTGTCCTATGGTATGAGTAATGCTCACATGGCCTTTTAGGATCTATAGATTTGATACTTTTATGGTGTTATCTTCTAAAACTATGACCAACTACGCCACTTAGAAAAGCAAGTCATATTTTTGAATCTCAGTCTTTACTCCATGCTTGTCTCTGTTTTGCTATGTATTCATCAGAAAAGATAAGAATGGGGAAAAGATGGAGCCACAGTTTTCTCTTAGATGACACAGCAAAAATCAATGGATCTACATATATCAATAATTAACTTGATTCTTCTAAGTCTTATAGAATGTGTCCATTTTTATTATCTATGTGATATTAGCAATGCACTAAGAATTAAGAGAGCAGAACAAGACAACTAAGATGTCTGGATTTCTATTTCTTTTTCCTTAGCAGACAATCTTGATAGAAAGCCTTGTAAAGTCTAAAAGTCAACTTTGTTTTTCTGAAGGCACATGTTTTTGGTGGAATGTAATACAAAGTAAATTATGATGCACTGTACTCTTACTTTTTGCTTAGCATTAGCAAAAACAAGTGCTTCTGCATCACTGGTTGGAAATGTGCTTATGCACTCACACATCCAACAATTAAGAGATAAGCAATCAAGTGTTAAGCAGGCTATATACATATAACGTACAAGTTTGTGGGAAAGAGCTGTGAAACAGGGAGCTACCAGTCCATGACCATAGGTCTTCAACACATTGTTCTTGAAATTCTGAGAAAAGTCCATAAACTGAAAGCAAGGGCAGGCAGAAAAAAATGCTATTGAAGAAAAGCAGATTATTGTGTGAAAGACTGATGGGCATAGAGTACTTAATTCAGTTTCTGAGTGCAAAGAATGGACTAAGATTGAGAAGACAACTGTGGAAGAAATAGATTCTTTTTTATTTTAGTTTTATTAATTGAGAGAGGTGACAAGCAAGGGACTATGAGGTACCAATAGAACCTCTGAAGGTAATGAATAAGAGTTTCCATTCCCACTTGTTTCTGCACTGGATGGAAAACTGTTCTAAACAAGTTAGAACAACAAAATTACTTTCGGGTATTTTGCCTTTAACAAGTTAAAAATATATACTTTGGTATAGTTTTTATTTTTGAGCATTGATTAATTTTTATCAACTATTGATGATTTTGGGGAGTGGCAATTAAAGTGTCATCTTTAGGTGCATTGAAAAGTTCTTTGATTTTGTAACTAACTAGCTTTAAGATTTTGTATTAAACATCATTAGCTAGCACTCTTTGTAGCATTTCCAAATATATAAATGTCTTGTCCCATGAATACGTGCTTTTGATTCCAGTCTGTTTTGGTCGGGAATCTTTTTAATATTTTGGGGTTTTCAGTCACATAGTTAATTTACTCAGCAAATTACTTCATCTTGCTACTTTCTGGAATAAAAATTATTCTGCATGTCCATCTTGAGCTTTTATGTGTATTTTAAATATAATAAAATATTTGGTCCTCCTACTCTGTTATAATCCTGTAATCTAAATGATCTCTGAAGATCATTGTGGGAGATGTCAATAAGACAGCTGTAATTAAAAAAAAGAACAGTGATTGTCATTTTCCTTTGAAAATTAGAAGTTCTCTAACAAAATGTGCATCTTGGGCTCTGACCTATTCTTTTATGTATACTGCAAAAATGCAGATTAGGAATGGGTCTTGGAAACTTTAGAGGGCCAGTATGTACTTTGTACTGAAGTGTTCTGTCAGATTATTTGGATAGGCTCTTGGTCCTGCAGTGGTTTGGCTCAGGTAGCAATACCTCTCTGCTGTACTCTCCAAGCTGCACTGAAAGATCTGGCAATGCAGAGAGGCATAGGTTTCAGTCTGCAGATTTTTACTTGTATTCTTTTCTGTCTGTGAGTAAAGGTATCTGAAAGTGTTCATGCACTTGAAGTATTATATCAAGGAAATTACAGTTTGGATTGGTAGACAATGAGGTGGATTAAAAAAGTACTGTTTGGATGACTAGGCTTAGTGGCTAGGGGATCATACTCTACCTGGAGGCTGATAAGGGGAGTACCATAAGGATCTATCCTGACACCTGTCCCATTTCACACCTTTGTGAATAACCCACAAAGTGCACTGTTAACAGGTTTGCAGGTGATGCCAAAATTGGGTGAGCCACTGATCAGAGAGACCTAGATGGATTGGAGGAATGGGACAGCAGGAATCTCATGAAATGTAATAAGGACAAATGCCAATTCCTGTACTTGGGTAGGAATACACAATAGGGAGCAGCTCTGCTGGAAAGTATCTGGGGATCCTGGTAGATGGCAAGCTGAATGTACTGTCTGGCATGTTGCTGTTTTGAGCAAGACTGGGCTAGGAGCATCTTAGGCTGTATTAACAGATTGTATCAACAATTTAGTAGATTGAGGAAAATTATTATTACCCTCATTAGACTGCATTTAGAATGTTACATCTGGTTTTGAGTCCTCTAATGCAAAGGTCTGATAAACAGAAGAGTAGAGTGGAAGCCTTTAAGCTGATGGGGGGCTGCACCATGTGCCCAATGAGGAGAGGTTGAGGGAGTTGAGGGTTCTTTCAAACTGGAGGGGAGATGGCTTCAGGGTGACCTAAGAGCAGTACCTCAGCACCTAAAAGGCAGTCATGGAGAAGACAATCAGGATATTCATACAGCTCCATGGCAGAAGGGCAAAAAAGAATGGTCACAAAGTGAAATGAGAGGTCCCGACTTTTTTCAAAAAGACTGTCAAGCAGTGGGACTGGCTGCCCAGAGAGGTGCAGTCTCCATCCTTCAGGTTATCAAAATCCACAAAATTTTTTTTTGTGGATCAATCCCCAAGCACCCTGCCCTGATTGTCACAGCTGGCTCAGCTTTGAGCAGGAGGATGGACTAGACAGTTCCTGAGGTCCCTTCAACCTTAATTATCCTGTGATTTTTATCAGAAGGATCCAGTGTAGCTTCTGAGAATGTTTTTTGTTTCTTAATATTTGCACAACTTAACATGCAAACTTCTGATAGAATCTAGACTCATTTTGCTAGTACAAAGCAGGAACACACATATCCCCATTCTTCACAACAGCCAGCATCATTCTTAGTGTCTAGTTTCATAAGAATTAATTATGAGAGTTCTGTTTAAACTTAATTACATTTATGTTGTAAAGGTGAGAGAACATTCTACTTCTCACTGTCAATGAATTCTCTTATATTAGTTGTTCCTAACAGCCTCATTGTCTCTGTACCACCCATAGCACTGAGGGATTTTTTTCATAGCCAAAAGCCTCCTGTGGAGAGAGACTGTGGAAAACATATTCAATACCCCCTTCCTTCTCTTGGGTAACAAAGTACATATTCCCTGTGAATAGCTATGCATCTGTTGACATGCTTTAGTTAAGAGCTGTGTACAAGAGCAGGAATAGGCAGAAGCAGCTCACCTGATTACTAAAGCAGGAGGAGTGGACGTTGGATGGTAAACACCACCAGCGAACTGAAGAGAGGAAAGGATTGCATTATCTGACAGCCACCTATTTATAAATGAGATGGATTTGACATGGAATGGTTTGGGGTTTTTTCAGGGAACTTTGTTCAAAGTGTTCCAACATCTCCCAAGTTCAGTTAATGATTGTGACTGTGCAAGTGTAAATTTTTTTGTGGCCTAAAATCACAGTATAAGGATTTGATGTAGGATTAATGCTCCCGTGTCTCACCTCTGTATCATAACAGCAAGAAACTATATATGTGCTTTTAAATCTCCCTTTTCCCCACATAGTTTCAGGGTATACCCATATCCCATATTCCTTATAGAAAAAAGGTTCACTTAACTGCTCCATGACTGTAGGGAGCATTGCCTTCACACTACTTTTCATTAATGGCCTTTTCTTAAATTTTCCATTCTTTATCATACTCTGGCTTTGCAGACACGAGCCCACATGGGGGCCCAGGCAGTGCCCTTATGGACCAGGTCATGGTTCCACAAGGACTAAGCAGGGCAGGGGTGCTGATGGAAAGAGTCATTGTCAACCGTCTAGATGTCATTAGGGAAGGTGATGTAAAGAGACAGATCTAGGAGGTCAATCCAGAAAGTCCAGTCAGGAACAGAGGGGAGACAGCTGTGGATACTTCTAACATGGGTTCAAGGTTCACCAAGGAAATGAGGCCAGAAATGGATATAACCATGACATGGCTCAAACAAGGTGCCCAGGCCTGAGCTGAACTGGAGCCCCTGGGCCCATGGACAGAGGAATTAGGTAGGACATCCCAAATGAGGCCATTAAAGCCTAATAGTGCACTCAAGGCCCTGGTCATGTGCTGTTAATATCACTTTAATTAGTTCATACGTTTGGGCTATTTAATTTTGTTAAATTTGGAATCATAGAATGTTTTAGGCTGGAAGGGACCTCTAGAGGTCATCTGGTCCAATCTCCCTACACAAGAAGGGACATCTCTACCTAGGTTGCTCAGAGCCCCATCAAGTCTGACCTTGAATGACTCTGGGGATGGGGCCTCCACCAGCAATCTGGGCAGCCCATTCCAGTGGTCTGTCACCCTCATATTAAACAACTTTTTTCTAATATCCAGTCTAAACCTATCCTTTCCCAACTTAAAACCATTGCTCCTTGTCCAATCATTACAAACCCTTTTGAACAGACCTTCCCCCACCTTCATGTAAGCCCTCTTCAGGTACTGGAAGGTCACTATAAGGTCCCTCTGGAGCCTTCTCTTCTCCAGGCTGAACAGCCCCAACTCCCTCATACTGTCTTCATATGAGAGATACTCTATTCCCCCAATCATCTTGATGGCCCTCCTCTGGACATGCTCCAATACGTCTACAATCCTTAGATGTACTTAATGTTCCATATGTGAAGAACTCTGCAGGAGGTTGGTTTCACACCCATACCTGAGCAAAGGTGAGCAAAGGACGCTGGTGGTTGGCAGGTGTAGCTTCAGGTGAAGCCTGAAGTGGGTGACTCTCCCCTGTCCTGCTGGGGCTCCTCCAGCTGCACCGTTGAAGAGAGCCAATAAAGTTCAACAAGGAATACATGTTAACAAGGTCAAAGTGCAGACTGCAGGTTTAAAAACTTTTTTGAATGTTGTTCATAATTCTTAGTGATAGGAAAAAAAATATTTTTAATAAAATTAATCAGTGTCCACTTTGGTTCTTTTTAATTTATTGGGCATGCTTAGGTGCAGAAAACTGATCATCTCACAGATAGAGTGGCTATAAATTGGCCATCAATGTTTATTTTTTTTCTCTTGGGATCCTTTTGGAAAACTACCTTGAACTTTCAAAATAATTATTTTATAGCCCTTCCTAACATTATGTTATTTACTTTTTGGTTTTCATAGAATGGCTTGGTTTGAAGGACTTCTTTTAGTCTGCAGTCCAGTGGAAGGGTTCAGTAGCTGGCATACAGTAAACATAGCCATTGCCTTGAAGAAATTAAGACAATATGCACTCCTTCAAGGTAACTCAAACTAAAGCAATTTTATTTATGAATGAGTATTGAATGCACAGGAGTATAATGTACTTTCCCAAAATGAAGTTTACATTTTGATTGCTAGATAGTTCAGCTTGGCTTTTCATCAAAACATCCCTTCACTTTTCCTTAATCTTGGTGCAAGAAAACCAATGTAGAAATAAATGCTACTCTTGAAAAACTTGTATTGCAAGTGTAGTTATAATGGAGGCTTTTTACAGACATTTATGTGTAGATCCACCTGTTACATTTGCTTACTGGTAAGTGTAATAGTTACAAACTGGAGCAAAAAAAGTCAAGTGGTTTCATTGATATACGCAGAAAGAAATGTCATGTTTGTTGTTCAAGATACACAATGGTTAAGAATTCAGGTATATCGGAACTACTTTTTTTTTTTGTGTGTGTTACTAACAAAATAATTCTTAAAAGTGGAAGCCTACTCTTGGGTGATACCAAATTATTAACAACTGAACTATTGGAGGGAACATTTGCAATTCTTGTTGTCATCCTCTTCACAAAAGAAGTGATTTCCCAGCTCTGTCCTGAGATAGAATTACTCATCCCTTAATGTAACAAAAGGAAGATGAGAATGTAGGAATTGGACATTATTAGACTGAAATTGACTACTACTAAAACAACTTGGGAGTTAAAATTTTAATCATTCTCTGGAGATAGATATTGTAGTAATTTTCAACTCTATTGGGAAAGAACAAATGAGAAATTGCATTTGTAGATAACTTTCAAATACAGGTATTAATATCAAATAGTCATCAGATATAGTAAAATTAAGTATTTTTGCACTATTAGTAGTTATTTTTGCTGTGATGGCCTCTCCTGGATGACAGATTTGTTCTTTATATTTTTTTAACTTTTTTTTTTTTTCCCCCCCTTGTGTAGAAAATGCATATGTAAATGTTTTGGTAGTGGTTTCACTAACCACTGTTGTCTTTGCTGAATGTGTCTTCATTCTTGAAAAGTACATCTGGTAGAATTTACAAATAACAAATCGGCAGAGTTCTGCTACTTCATAGTTTCAGTAGGTTTTCCCTTCCTTGTGTCTGATGTTTTCATTGGCTGATTAAGTTGATGTTTTAAGTTTTTTCCAGGGAGATACGTGACTTGAATTAAAAACTAAAGAAAAATTTTCTCTCGGTGAGGTGTGCGTCAGAGGAGGAATTACACCCACTCTAGTTGCTGCTTCTGGGCCTTAATAGTGTTTGCTAACCTCTTTCTTGCATATAATTCTTAGGAAAAAAAGCAATTTATCTTAAATGCAACTGTTCACTTTGTATGTGCATTTTCAAGCATTTTTTCTAAACATCTTTGCTGTTTGATTTTTTTTTGTGTATGTTTGTTAGTTTAAAATTTTTTTGTTATTATTTTTAATTTTTATTTTATTTTTTTTTTTTTCCTGAGTGGCACAGTTGGCTGTATGATTTCATCT